>VDFB02192331.1:0-21369 GCA_007258455.2 Sequoia sempervirens | reverse complement strand
ATCACATGCATATCTATTCTGAGATTCGCCTTGTTTACTTGGAGTTTTCTTTTAGGGTTTTCGTTAACTGATGATAGTCTTCCAGTTAACTTGCTTTCAATAAGGACGCGCATGCTCGCACAATTGTCCATTTTTAGATTAGATGTTTCAGTCAAACTGAGGGTAGTTTCCCAGTTGACTGTATAGTTTACTTGATTAGGGTTTGGCGCATTGCTTGCATGCATTGCAGGAACTATAGATGACACAAGGTGATTTTAGGGTTCCCTACACCTTGATGTATATAAATAAGAGCTTTTGCTCATTTGTAAATAACTTTTGCTTGAGAGAGAAATATATGCTGCGCCTACCTTGCCCTCAATATTGCTCTTTTTGGTATTTGTTCATGTGTCTTCACTATTGCAATTGATTGTTATGCCACATAGGGTTTCGAAAGATTGTAATGCTGAATTCTTTCCATAGTATAGATATATCTGTTTGAATATCTTTATCATTGAAATCAATTGTTATGCCACATAGGGTTCCAAGAGATTGAGGTGATAAGGCTATTTTGTGTTAATTTACCATTGTGATCGATCGTTATGCCACATAGGGTTTCGAGAAGTTGCAGCGATAAATCTGTTTTGTGAAATCTTTATCAATATAATCGAAGGTTATGCCACATAGGGTTTCGTGAGATTATAAAGATAAAGGCTGTTTTGTGAAGGCTTTGCTGTTTCGATCGAGTGTTATGCCACACAGGGTTCCATAAGATCGTCTTAGTGAATTCTTAAATCTGTTGTATCCAATAAGCTTGTTTAGATTGAGATGATAGTTGTGCCACCTTGCCCTCAAGTAGAGAGTCTAAACATGCTTATTGTCCGATAGTCAAACCTTGCTCCGTTTCCTCTTGCTCTGTTTTCCTGAGGAGATTGGATAGATATAAGTTGTAGTTTAGTTGATTTGCAAAACCAGAGAAAACTCAGCTGCAACGTAAAAGTTATTTCAAGAAAGCCTTGTACCTCTAGCAGCTGAAACAAAAAGACAGGACATAGTTTTAGCTTATTTTCCTTTGCAAGTACATTTGTCAAAGCATAACGAGGGAGCTTCCCTCCATAATTTGAAGAGCACTCATTGCGTAGTGTGCATAGGCTGTTCATAACAACTTCTACTCCAGAGGTGTTAGTTGTTACGCCAACAGATTCATATGCCATACTTAGGTGAGCAATCATAATCTCGTCCTAGGGTCTGTTAATCGCCATGTCTCGCTCCTCATCTTGGAGACGTAGACGAAACTCTCGTGCATTGTATCGCAACTGATATAGCTCTGTAAGCATAGAACGACCTCTAGCAATGAACTCCTCCCATTCCTCCAAACGCTTGCCGTATGCAACCAAATGATTAAGTTGGCCCTGTTCTGTTGGAGGCTCAAGCATCGGTGGGAGTGTGGCGGTAACATCTGACCTGTGTACAAGGCTAGAAATATACTGACGTAGCTGTTTGATTTCAGCCTTGAGGGCTGCCTTGTCTTCTCCGTCCTTTAACATTGTATCTCTGGCGTTATCTGTAGCAACCTGTAGGAGATCAATCTGAGTCTGGCGTGTGCTATGACCAAGGTTTATTGAGATAACCTCGAAGTCCTGAGATTCCAACTCATCCAAACTCTTTCCCTGTGGAGGTATAGCAGTCTCGATGACGATCTCCATATCAGTATTCCTCTCCACGTGGACCATGTTCTTGATCCTCTTGTCTGGCACATCCTGGTAAACCTAATGAAAATTTGAATGATTAAGGACATAGGATGGTTGCCTCCTCTTCCTTCCCAGTTGAGTTTCAATCCAAGACCGGTCTTGACTAATGCTACTAGAAGGATCTGTACTAGCAATAGGAGGCTCTGATGAGAGTGAATATGTAGAGGAGCTGCTGCGAGATGGGGAGTCCAAATCCAATTCGATATGAATCGGGACTAGTGACTGCTCTTGAATTGGTATAGGAACTTGAGGCTGAACGTCAAGCACTGGCGGACTTTGAATTGGCCTCTGAACTGGCTGTGTGACAGGATGTCTGACAGGATCCGTGTGTGTATCAATGGAAAGTGCCTTGCCTTTTGAATTGTTTGGCACTTGACTTTTCTTGGGAGGGTTACTCCTCTTCTTCTGTTTGGGTTTTGACGAGGAAGGTAGTGAAGGATCCACCTTTGGCGGCTTTGCTCTAGGCACATTTACCCTTCTGGTCTTCTTGCTGTCGAGGTAAAGTATACTGTTTTGGATAACTCTACTTGACCTCTCCTTTACTGACGCATACTACTTGGCGTACCAATCAACTGCTGGCAGTGGTTGTGTGTCAACCTGCTCTCTGAAAATCTGAGGAAGGACTTCTCCCTTATCATTTGATAAACCTCCCACATCTTCTACCAAGAATACAAAAATCTGTGAGAGACAGAAGTGGCCATAGCTACATCTGCAGACCTCGTAGTCGTCCACGCAATTTGCCCAATAGTCTTCCATAGAAGGCTTATGATATGCACAACCACCGAGGCGTGTTGTGTAATGATCCCAAGGATCATAGGCACGTACCTCGACAAGATACTTGAGATGATACCTCTCTAGCTCCTGTCCTGCAACTTTGGCATCAATTGCTGTCTTGCACCAATATATTTTGAACTGAAAGGGAAAATTGGCAACTGGTTTATGCTTGCGGCATAAATGATGATGAACATCATGTAATTGCCTCAGGAACTCCATAAAGATTGTTCTATCCGAAGGATAGTGTGGAAGCATGGTTGGATTTCCTGTAAATCCATATACTCAAATATAGGTGTATGTCAGGAACTGAATGAACCAGTCTGCCCAGCCATCCATCGCTACTCTAGCAACTGCCGAAATACGAACGTGCAACTCTTGGTCCAAATTTCTCACTGTATAAGTCAGGAAAGCCTCGTGAACACGCTTGAAATGACGTTTATTCTTAGTGAACTCAAGCTGATCGTAATAGTGAGACTTTCTAAACATTGAGAATGCCAACGGTGTTTAACCCTCAGAACTAACCCTAATAGGCGATCAAGTACACGAGGTAAGAACACGTGAAACTCGTGGGCAACTAGGAAACCAGTGATTTGCTTGTGGATAACGTCGCTGATGAAGGACGCCTAGTCATAGTGCTTATGCCTAGATATGATGCGACCAATGATGTGATACATCCAAGGTTGGAAAATATTTGCATGTGAATGACCTGAGACACGATTCAAGAGTGTAATTAGAATCGCGTACTCATCCTTGTACTCACCACAACCCATATTGTTTGGCAATTTGTTCTTCGCTTGCTTCAACCATCGTTCTGCCATCTTGCTTCGGCACTTGTCTACATCAACATTGAATGCATGCTCGCATTGCTCCATAGAAATAACCGGACTGTTCGGGTGCCGAGGGATACCAAAACTTCTTTCAACGTCCAGAGGGTTGAGACTGCAAATGACTCGTCCATCTATTGACACTATCTCATGAGTAGCAGAGTTGTAATGCTTAATACAAGACATCACTAACTCAACACAATGAGCGGAAATAGGTATGGAAGCAGCCTCAAGTCCGAAACTGCTAAATGTTCTGAATAATTGAATCTCTGATTTTGACTGGATCTAAAACTGCCTCTGGTAGCACCTTGTGAAGATTCGTCTCAACTGTCCCAATGAAGTCATGAGTTAGGACTGAATTAGTCCTGTATTCGAGCTGAGTGTATTGCATTTTGAAAAACTCGCCTGTTGACCAGCCATTGCCCATCCCAAATAGGCCATGGGAATCCATTAGCGTGGATTTTGTGTTGGGGTTACCCAAAACTCAAAGAGGATTTGATAGTGTGTTTGTTGTTGTATACCGGTTTAGCAAAATGGCACATTTCATACCATGTAAAAGCACAAATGATGCCTCTTACATTGCAGGGCTATTTGTCAAGGAGATGGTTGGGATCCATGGATTACCATTGACAATTGTTTCTGACCGGGATAGTAAGTTTGTGGGTCACTTTTGGAGAACACTTTGGAAGAAGTTTGGAACAAACTTAACTTTTAGCTTTGCCTATCATCGACAAACAGATGGGCAGATTGAAGTTGTCAATAGGAGCCTTGAGACTCTTCTCAGATGCTTGACAAAGGAACACTCACAACAATGGGATGTGATCGTACCCCAAGCTGAGTTTGCATATAATGACTGTATCAATAGAAGTGTTGGGAAAAACCCATTTGAAATTGTACATGGATTGCAGCCAAGGGGAGTGTTTGAGCTCAAAGATTTGAGTGGTATGTAGAGGAGTGCGGAAGGAGAAGAGTTTGCAGTGGCCATGAAAGATATACATCAGCAAGTTCGGGAGAACCTTCAAAAAAGTGTGGATAAATACAAGCAACATGTAGACTTTAAAAGAAGAGAGGTTCAGTTCAAACTGGGGGACTTGGTATTGGCTCATTTGAGGAAAGAAAGGCTACCAAAAGGGAAGTATTCAAAGTTGCAGATGAAGAAGATTGGGCCGTGTAGGGTGGTCCACAAATTTGGAGCAAATGTCTATGAGATTGAACTCCCTCCTGGAGTGGCTATCTCTCCAATTTTCAATGTTTCTGACCTGTATCCTTTTAAAGGATCTGTGATTGTAGGTGCAGGTACATCAGAAGATCCAGAAGAAGATTGGGTCAAGGACTTACCACCAAGTCAGCCATTGAAGCTTGAAAGCATCTTGGACACAAAGAAAGCTAAAAGGACAAGGCACAAGGTGCACAATGAGTACCTAGTGAAGTGGCAAGGCCTTTCAATGGAGGATGCCACTTGGATGATAGAGGAAGACATCAAGAAGCATGGTACAACTGTCCAAGATCTGATCTCAAGTGGAACTTGAGATTTTGTTCTCCCTGGGTGTATGGTGCAGGGGCACCTAGCTTTCATAATGTAAATAAGGGTCAAATGTGAGTTTTTGGGATGTTGAGTCACTTGTTATTGTAATAAGGTCTATTTAGACCATTTGTGATGTTTTTGGTCATGCGAGGTCGGTTCTGTTAAAAGTTGTCATGTTTTGTCAAATGTTGCAATACAACTTTGCATTTTTGCTTTGTATTGGAAGTTGAATGGTCAAGTCATTTGAAAAGTAGTTTGAACCATTGGCTTTCAGTTGTAAGAGTTTAAATATGCCTTGGGATGTTCGAGGCATTCTTCAGGAGACATTTTTGGTGGTCAATAACAAAGAACAACTCTATTTTCTGTGTTTTCATTGAATTTTGCTGCTACAACTGGTTGTACGGCCTCATACTATCTGCAAATGATATAATCTGCTTTGGAATTGTTGGAGGGATAAAGTAGCTATCTTTTGGTTTTGGTTGCATTGGTTTTCATTGAGATTTGAGCGAGTTAGAAGCTAATTTCTGAAATCAGCCAAAAAACCCTAGCTTTGAGGGTTTGAGAACAAAAAATATGAAGTAGGGCACCATTCCACCAGTGGAAAATTCTGAAAATCGGTGGAATGGAAGTAGTTAAGTTGTTTTTAATGTTGGTAGGGTTTGTAGGAGCAGGGAATGGAGTTAGGGCCGGATTTGATCAAGCCCTAGCCTAATATCTCTATGTATTAGGCTTAGGAGAGTAGGTTAGACATAGGGTTTTGCAAAAAGGTGATTGGATAATTGTTCTAGTGGATGAAATTGGTATTTTTAGAACCCATGTGACCTTGTTGAAACCTTGGAGTGAAAGTTTGTATTTGGGAGAGAGTTAGTCTTGAAGATGCTTTGGAAAACAAGCCTAATTAGGCCTCTTTTCAGTGTAGCAGTCAATTTTAGAGGGTGGTGTTACAAAACAAGTATATCCACAAATTTGATATGTTGAAAAAAAGCATAAAGGGTATCATAAATGGTGATTCAATTGTGGGTTTGCAATCTTCTTTGAAAGATATGGTGAAAAATCACTGTTTGGAGTGCTACAAGGAAATTTGAAGGATTTGTGAGATAAAGACCAAGTTAGGGTTTCCAAGTTGAAAAGTTTGTTCAAGTTTGATTGAATAGAAAACCTCCATCCTGCTTTGTAGCAGGGTGGTAGGCCCTAGGCCACTTTGAACTTTATGGTTCCCCTCTCCTAATAGGGCGAGTGTCTTCCGAGGTGTTGCCATGAATGGAGTATGTTGGTACTAAGCCGCTAGGAAAGGAGGATTGTGATGAACAACCTCTTGAGCTTGGCATGAGGGCTTTAGGGTGGATCCACCTATGGCACTCCTCTTATGTCTTCATTATTGCTTTATGATTATGAATATATTTTGGATATTTAGATATTAATGCTAACAAATATGTTGTTAATATGGTGAATACAGATTCCAATCCAGGGTTATTGCATTAGAAGGACATTCATTCGGAAAGAGGAAACCCTAAACCTAATAAACAAGGGAATTCTAGGGCAAGGCTGGGTAAGGGACATTATGGAAAGCACCCTTCGAAGCCAAACCACCTCACAAGCTGCTTTAACAGTTCCTTGATATTCAGCTTCAGTTGAGGAAAGAGCCACTGCTTGCTGCTTCTTGCTGGTCCATGTAACTGCACTTGTACCCAAATTGAATACATACCCTAAAGTAGACTTTTTGTCATCAACAAAACCTGAACTTTCTGTCATCAACAAAACCTGCTCAATCTAAGTCTGTATAACCAATCAACTTAGGATCTTTGCACCTTGCATGCAGAGTGCCAAAGTCGGAAGTGCCTTTCACATATCTCAGCACACGCTTCGCTGCAACCCAATGTTCAGCTTTAGGGGCTATCATGAAGCAAGAGATGTAGCTCACTGCAAAATTGAGATCAAGTCTACTAGTAGTGAGATAAATGAGGCTGCTTACTAGTTGCCTAAATGTGGATTCATTTTCCACAGGCAAATCTGATTTTGCTGATAGTTTGAGCCTTTTGTCCATAGGTGTTGATGCAGGTTTGTAGTCACACATTCTAAACTTGTCAAGCAAATTGTGAGCATACTTAGACTGAGAAATGAAGATGTTGTCAGCTATCTGCCAAACTTCAACACCAAGACAATAATGAAGTCCCAGATTGGTCATGTCAAATGATTGATTGAGATTGTATTTTATCTCCTCAATCAAATGTTTGTAGCTGCCAGTGATGATAAGGTCATCAACATAGACAACAAGTACAAGAATATCATCACTAGACCGTTTGACATACATATTTGAATAAGAAGGGCTCCTCTGAAAACCATGATCAGTAAGGTACTTATCAATTTTTATGTACCATGCCCGTGGAGTCTGTTTAAGACCATAGAGCGCTTTCATTACTCTGCAAACTTGGTGTTCTTTACCAGGAACTTTGAAACCAAGAGGCTGAGTCATATAGACTTCTTCCTGTAGATCACCATTGAGAAACACACTCTTGACGTCCATTTGATGGACTTTCCAACCAAACTGGGCTGCTGTAGCAAGGACAAGCAGAATAGTACTCATTTTGGCTGTAGAAGCAAAAGTCTTCTCATAATCAATGCCCTCTGTCTGTGAGAACCCTTTGGCTACTAATCGAGCCTTATGCTTGTCAAGAGTTCTGTCAGCCTCATACTTAAACTGTATACACCTATTTGCAGCCAATAGGCTTCTTCCCAGGTGGAAGATCAGAAAGGACCCAAGTGTTATTCTTTAGAAGGCTACGATGTTCAACTTCCATAGCCTGTTCCCACTTAGGTATGCCTTTAGCCTCGAAATATGTTTGAGGCTTAGAGATGTTGTGCAGATTGGCCATGAGAGCAAAATTAACAGTCTTCTATTGCTTGCTCTTGTTTTGAGCAGTTCTACCCTTGATCAATTCATCATTATGAAGATCACTAATGGTTTTAGCATACCATTTAGGCCGAAGAGTAGAAGTACCAATCTTTGAAACAGGTGGAACAACATCACCAGGTGTGGCTGGTACAGAATCAGCTGGATTAAGATCCAGATTGTCCCGAGGAGGGGTGGGTGGTGGAACATTCTGCTAAGGTGGCTGCCCAACTATAAAACCCATTAGGTGGACTCAGGGGAAGACAAACACCCAATTCAGAAGCTTTCGGAGATTGATCCGCAAGATTCACAGAAGTAGAAGACTTGTGGAAGGGCCCAGTAGTTTCATCAACCACAATAGCGCGATTGAAGATGAGACAATTTGTATCTACATCAATTAGTTTGTATGCCTTATGATTCTCATTGTAACCAGTGAACATGAGTTTCTAGCTTTTGGAATCCAGCTTAGTGCACTTGGCATTTGGAATCCACACGAGTAGTAGAGCCAAAAACCTTCATGTGGTTGATTTTAGGCTTGCGTCTAGACCAGGCTTGTTCAGGAGTCATCTTCTTAACCACATGAGTAGGAGACTGGTTCAGAAAATAGACTGTAGTATAAATTGCTTTAGCCTAGGATTTCTTAGGAACATGTCTATGGTCCAACATAGAACGGGCCATTTTAGTAATGGTGCGATTTCGATGTTCTACAACACCATTCCGCTGAGGGGTGTAGGGTGTGGTAAGTTGGCGCTTAATGCCATGTGCAACACAAACATTGGAGGAGTTAGAAGAACAAAGCTCCCCCCCATTATCAGACGTAAGAGTAACTATTGGAGAACCAAACTCTTTTTCAACTAAGGCCTT
The DNA here is from genome assembly GCA_007258455.2 of Sequoia sempervirens. Taxonomy (NCBI): domain Eukaryota; kingdom Viridiplantae; phylum Streptophyta; class Pinopsida; order Cupressales; family Cupressaceae; genus Sequoia; species Sequoia sempervirens. The sequence continues at coordinate 12,765 of VDFB02192331.1, read as the reverse complement.
ATACTGTTGAAATATACCGAACACATCTGATTTGTTTTTCAAAAAATACACCCACATTTTTTTGCTGAAATCATCAACAAATAATAAAAAATACTTGCAACTAGTAACTGAAGGAGTATTCATTGGACCACATAAATCAACGTGAACCAACTGTAATACCTTGGAAGCTCGCCATGAATCACCATCTGAGAATAGAGTCCGATGTTGCTTTCCAGCTTGACAAGCCTCACATACTCCATGATTTTGAGTTTGAATTGCAAGTAGGCCACCAACCAGATCATCTTGAGATAATTGAGAGAGATATTGCATGTTTAGGTGCCCATAACACTGATGCCAAAGGTTGCTGATTGAAGTACTCCTGGCTGCCATAGCATGCTCTTGAGAATCACCAAAATCAATAAGTCTATATAGACCATGATCCTCAAGTCCTTGAATGACTGTAGTGCGAGTCTCTCTGTCAACAATGCTGTATGTGTGCATGTTGAAAATGATATTCAGCTGAGGAGAGTGAGTCATAATCTAACTAACTGAAAGTAGATTCAGCTCCATGCCAGGTTCAAAGTATACATCAAGAAATATTAAATTTCTCCTTTTAGAATGAATATGCACATTGCCCTTTCTGACAACAGTATACTTCTTGCCCCCTCCAAAGATATCAAAGTCTCTGAAGGGCGTGTACTCAATGAACCAATCTTGGCGATGAGTGAAATGTCGAGAAGCACCTGAATCAATGTACCAGGCAAAGGATTTCACAGGATTTGTTGAACTCTTGGCCATGAAGGCATAGAACGCAGACTCCTTCTGCTTAGTGTGCTCTGCAACATGGGCTTTAGGTTTAAACTCTCCTTGCTTGTTATGTTCAAAATCCAAGCATTTTTCGGCAATCTTTCTTCATGTGACCATACTTATGACAATAGTTGCACTGAACATTCTTCTTCTTGGAAGAATTTGAAGACTGTGCTTGACTGGTTTGCTGAGAGGGTTGATTTTTGCCCTTATTTTTTTGAACGGTCTTGGTAGGAAATGCCTGCTTTGTGGATGACGAACTAGCACCGCTATTGAACTGTTGTTTGCAATGATCATGTTGCAGAAGAATTGTACAAAGATCTGAAAACTTCAAATCAACATTAGCTGAAGTAATGTTGAGGGTCTCAATAAAGTGCTCGTAAGATTTTGGTAGGCTTTTCAAAGTGATGACTACCACATCTTCCTCTATTTTCCAACTAATCGCCTCAAGCTGATCACAAATGTCCTTGATCTTGGTCAAGTGTGCTTGCAAAGATGTTTTCTCATCCATCATGATAGAAAACATGTTCTTCAAGAAGAACGCACGACTTTGTAGGAAGTTTAATGAAGATCTTTCAGAAGATCCCAGATCTCTTTTGTTGATTTACCAGAGGCAGCTGATCGTCGGTGACAAAACGTTTAATGAGTATCATCGCTTCACGATTTTGTTCATCAAAATTTTCTTGGTCTTTATCACTTGATGTAGGTTGAACCTTTTTACCTAGAATAATCTGATCAAGGTAGCGATATTCGAAGATTGTCATCATGCGTTGCTTCCAGGTGTTGTAGTTACGACCATTGAACTTTTGATTGCCCTCGAGCATGATGTGCGACAGAGAGGCTATTACGGACAAAATCTAACAGAAAAATGACACAAAATCCAAGGTTGCACCACCAGTCTTTAGCAAATACAGACAAAAGAGATTACAAACATGTGGTTAGAATCGGAGGGTAGGATCAAAACCCGAGGTAAATGCACAAATCAGGTTAAAAAAAACTTCTTTTGACGCTTTGAGCACACAGGCAGTCATTGTTTAGAGACCCATGCTCAACACACGTGCCAGAAGAAGTCGCACAGAAAAGAGAGTTTGAATAGCGCCCAAAATAAAGAAACCTAGGCAACAACAAAAAAACGAATTCCCAAAAAATGCATAACTCACGAGTAAGGAAGAAGGTAGGGTTTTGCCAGGCAACGACCAATCTTTAGAAATCATGCATAAATTTTCCAAACGCGGCTTAGGAGAAACCAGAAAATAGAAAAACATCACAGATCTTCAGTTCAAGAACAGGTGCTAAAAAAAATCTTGAAACGCGATTTTTAGAATCTCCGCATGCACGCCAAAGTAGTAAAAAACGATTAGAAAATTGTGCTCTAGAATCTCGCGTTTTCAAAAGAATCAAAAACACGGGCAAAAAGAAGCTAGATCGCTCACAGACAGATGGAAGAATAAAAATCACGTGCAGACAAAAATCCAAAGAAAGAGTGCACAAAAATTTCTTAGAAAAATGGCACAATTTCTGAAAAAAATAACCCTCGATTTCTTTTGAAACACAAAATGCAATAAATCCAAAACGAAAAGCTTAGGAAAATATTTCCTGCTCTGATACCATGTAAAATGGTAATTTCAATATATTTACATAAAAGAGATGAAATCTCTTTATAGCGAAATTACAAAGTTGCTGAATTATAGAGTCTCTAAAAAGAAACTGAAGTAAACAAAAGAAGTGAACTTATCTGATATTTTACAATAAAATGCACTATATTGACCATTAAATAATAAATTAAATATTATTTTAATACACTTATGTGTTTTATCCCATCGCTCATCACAATAATATCACAAACCTTTCTTTCTACGTTCATTGAGCTGCTCATCATCCAATCTTGGAGGCATGCTTTTTGACTATTTTGGATCCTTTTGAAAATGTTTTTTGTCTTTATCTTTCCTAAACATAAACCCCTTGGATTGAATTTTGCTCTTTGAAGTAGATGACTCCATATCCCTTGCCTTTTTAATTGCATCCTGTAATGTGGGTGGGTTAAGTGCCTTTATCCAACCCCTTAACGGATCTGCTAAGCCATCCATGAACAACACAATCAACGTCCTCTTTGACATATCAATCACAAGCACTGAAAGTCTCTGAAAATCTGCTATATAAGTGTCCACTGACCCCCACTGCCTAAGCTGAGCTAACTCCTTAAAATGGATTTCTAGATCTTTCTTATCGAACCTATCAATCAACCTATCCGTGAACACTGCATAAGAATCAATCTGATCATGACCCAATGTTATCATTCCATGGTGTCACCACTCATGTGCACACCCATCCAAATGTAACACAGCATATTTGATGGCTTCATCTTTAGGCATTGGATTAAGCTGAAAGTATGTGTCAAGTTTTTGCACCCACGCTCTTGCTGTAGTTTTTCTGGAACCATCGAAATAGGGAATGGACAACTTGCCAACTCTTTTTTGCAAATCATAATCAAGGGCTCTACCACCTCTATGTGGTCTATGTCTCATCCTAAGGTCCACATACTCTTGAAAAGACATTTCAGCTTGGAATTCTAAATCTGAATTTTTGTCAATCTTCCAAGATTTGATCTTGGAGCTCCAATTGTGTAGGTTCCACTTCAACCTGAGGATTATTTCTTGGTGGAAATAGAGGCATCAAAGGTCTAGTGTTCTCTGTCTTGGTCACATTGTGCTGATTAACAGCCCTATTATTGACTGACCCATCTTCATTTCTCTCATTCCTTCCATTAGCATTGTTCCGAACGTTGTTCCCATTGTTATTATTGTTATTTCCTCTCAATTGTTGAGTCATTAAGGCTGCCATTTGTGTCAGACCTGCTGTAATTCACGCTGTCCCCTTACCAATTCATTAAACATGCCACGAGTAATTGGTTCCTCATGGCCTCTGTTTTCTCTATCATCCCTGCCCCTATCACCCATTGTGCTAGCTAAATCAACCTCAATATTATGTTCCCTTGCTGCTATTGCAGCTGATAGAGTGTCTTGTTCTGGATAGGGTTCGGCCCACTTAGCTTGTCTTCTCTCTTCTCTTGCAATGTATCTCCAATATTTGTTACTCATGAACCCTACATTTTTTAAATGGTGGTGATTTTGATTTGTTAGAATGGATTTTAGGATATTGTACTAGGCTGTATTTCAAGGTCCTTACTGATAATTGAAGCAAAAGGAATTACAGTTTTGTTTGTTTGGATAAAATAGCATAGGCATCGATTCTTTGTTATTGGCTAGATGCAATGCTCTTTCCTAATTTATTTGCTATGGTTTCCAAATCCCATTGTTTTTGTGGAGTTTCTTCAAAAGGTTAAAATTTATTTTTAGGTACTTACTAAATGGTCTTGTATGATTGGAAAAACATGGGCTCTACTTCTATAAACATGCAAAAATTTGTATACATCTTCCTTACAAATTGTTGGCTCTCTATTTGCTGTTTTAAACCCCTCTTGTGGGTCTCATTTTCTAGCCCATCCTTTAGCATGAAGCCAACCTCTCAATTGTGCCTTTGCAAGGGATATACCTCTCTTTCTATATTGCAAGGATCATTAGTATTTCCTCATCCACTTCCAAGAAATTCCTTCAAAGACATGCATTTTTGATACAAGCATCCAGAGATGTATGAGATTGCTCCTTCTAGTATGTTAATGTGCCCAATATGATTCTCCATGTGCTTTGATTTAGTTAAAATTGAACTAAACCTAGTTGTCTTGCAAGAACAAAAAATGCCATGTGCAAGAGAATTAAAATGAATTTGCAAGTTTTTCCAAATTAATTATTCATGCCTTAATACTTTCTTGTGGCCTTTGATGTCAAACGAAATTGAATTAAGATGCTTTTGTAGATTTGATCATAATGCCACATGAAAAAAGACTTTGCGTGGACACATAGCACGTTAGTATTGGGTACAATGAAGGTTAAATGCAATTGGTGTTTGAATGAAATCAACAGTGGCGTTTATCGCTTCAAATGACATTTGGCAAAGGAGGCGGGAAATAACACCATTGTTTGTACAAAATGCCCTGCAGATGTCACGTATTAGGCAAAACAAGTTCTTCAAGCAATTTCTAAGGCTAAGGCTAAAAAGGCAAGAACGGGGATTGAAATCAACTCTAATTCTACAGAAGATAGGAGGAATCGCTTGGATGAGGAATATGGTGCACATGTGTTTTCCAGGGAATTTGGGTCAACACGTTTTTCTATAGCACATGGCCCAAACATAGGTGGAGGAAACATAAATTCTTTCTTCGCACCTCGTAGTACACCAAGATCACAGACCACTTTAGAGAGTACAGGATGGAAGAAGAATGTACATGATCAAAAAGAAGGCAATCGCAAATTTTTGGTACTACTTTGGCTTGCCATTCCATGTTGCCAGGTCTCCATTTTGGCAAGGTATGGTGGATGCTATTATAGGTGTCAGTCCTGGGTTCAAAGCCCCATCCTATGAGACATTGAGGGTTGCTATGCTTAATGATGCAGTACAAGATATTAATGATGTTCTCGATGAACATCGACTAGAGTGGGCAAAGACTGGTTGCACCATAATGTCAGATGGATGGACAGATAGGAGGAATCAAACCCTCATCAACTTTCTTGTGTCTTGTGATATTGGCACAGTATTTTTGAAATTTGTGGAACCATCAGCTACAATCAAAGCTGCAGCTGCATTGTTCAAAATGTATGACCTGGTGGTCATAGATGTAGGGCCAAATAATGTGGTCCAGTTCGTTATAGACAATGCTGTTGCTTGTGTTGCTGCAAGGAGACTCTTGACAGGCAAATACTCCTCTATATTTTTTCCCCATGTGCAACATATTGTCTTGATCTAACTCTAGAGGACATTGGAAAACTTGAATTGGTTAAGGAGGTGTTGCAAAAGGCTTGCACGATTACCAAATTCATCTATAACCACATGAGGGTTTTGTGTATGATGCACTCTTTCACAGAGGGCAAAGAGCTTGTTTGACTAGGGGTGACAAGATTTGCTACACACTTTCTTGCACTATAGACTCTTTGCCAACCAAAAATGAATTTGAAACAAATGTTTGTTTCAAACGAGTGGATTGAGTCTAGCTTCACAAATCAAGCAGATAACATAGTTGTGGTAGAGTACATTTATTCTACTAGTTTTTAGTATGCAATTGAACAAGTTGTAGAGTTTTTAGAGCCTCTAGTACAAGTCTTGAGACTAGTGGATGGGGATAAATCCCCCATGTGATATTTGTATGAGGCCATGGAAAGGGCCAAGGAGGTGATAAGGGGTAGGGTGGAAAATAAGAGAGACAAGTATATGCCATTACGAGATATAATTGATAGAAGATGGGATAGATAAATGCACTCTCCTCTCCATGCTGCAGGATATTATCTCAATCCAACATTGTTCTATAACTCTTCATTTAGACATGATGATGGTGAGGTCACACAAGGCTTATTTATGTGCATGGAGAAAATGTTTACTACCACAAAATCGTTGAAGGTAGCTATGGCAGAGTTGCCAATGTACAAGCAAGCAAGGGGTTTTCTCTCATCTAAGGCTGCCATGGAAGGCAAGAAGACCTTCAAACCAGGTAATAGAGTCAAAATTTTGAGTCACTATTTTTTGACATGTAATTTAATGTGTTATTATTTCAAGATATTCATTCATGATTTCACCTCCAAATAATGTGTTCTTCAACGCAATGGTGGGATTTTTTTGGTCATGAAACCAAAAATCTTAGATGGATGGCTAGACGCATTTTGAGTCAGCTATGCAGTTCATTTGCTTGTGAGAGTGCTTGGATTGTTTTTGAACACATACGTTCGAAGAAACACAACCGTCTAACACAACAATGTATGAATGACCTAGTGTTTGTTCACCACAACCTCTTGAAGCTAAAAAAAGCTCAAGGTTAGACTTTTAGTATACTTGCAATCATAGCTGTAAATTTGTAGTTGTATTCATAATGTTATTCACTTGTAATCACAAGACTACTAAAAAATGGGCACTTACTAAAAATAGCCATTTGCTCCAAGAAATGTGAACAACCCAAATGGCAAAACACATTACAAAGAGCCCTACTGCCAGCCTGAATGCCATCTAAATGCCAAAACATCTGGATGCCAAGAAAACCTGATTCTAAGCTCTCTGAGAACCTTGGAGTCCCCTAACCACCATCAATTAGCCTATGGGAACTCTGGAATAGGCTAACTGTCAAAATAACTAACTAGGCCTGAGAAGGGGACATTACAGAATCCTGGCATAGAAAACTCCCACTTGTATACCCAAGGAAAACAAGCTTCTAAAATTCAACAATGCATAAGTCATTTCTGCATATACATGGTTGAATGGACAAGAGCAGAGATCAATTTTGTAATTGTTGAATTGAAACATAACAAAGAACAACTTATGATGTAGGCTGTCAGAGGAGTGCAGTTCTAGGTCCAATCATAGAGTTTCATTTTGGATCACCAACCACAGGCTACAGCAAAAAGGTCTACAACATGCACACAAAGCTAATTCTTATTCCCTATTTATCATTTTAAAAAGCATATTTTGTTTACTATCTCAATTCATATTTTTAAAATAATTTGCATATCCTGATTGATTTATGGCAAGACTTTGGAAGAAAAATGTTTTATTCCTTTACACCCTCAAGTAATATATACCAAATTTAGAATTGCTTCCATGACAGAAAAAAATCCTTATCTTATAATGACAAACATTTTTAAACAATATTTTTTTAAAGATTTATCATATGAGTATGAACACAATTCAACTCAGCAGGATGATATGCGAAATGTTATTGTCTATTGCTCTAAGCCCGCAGTGAACAAGCACAACTGTATAAGCAGGAAACAATAAATTCGAGTAAAAAAAAATAAAAAATGCAGCCGTTCTTTTGCATCTTTAGTAGTAGTATATTGGTTATGCTACTGTAAACACCTATTTTGGTAACCATAAAACTGTCAAAACCCTAAATCTTGAATCAATGGAGTGGCCTAGTTTGGGCTGGGTATGGCCAAGGAAGGGTGAAGAAATAGGCAAAGTGAATGGCCCTTTAAAACCTCTGTCAGAAGCACAATGCAAAAGATATATGAAGAGGTGGAAAACTTTTCAACAGGAAACAAAGCACCTTCCACATAACTATTTTTGATTCAAGGGTGGTGACTTTAATGAGGAAAACCCCACGCCCCAAGAGCTGGAAGAGAAAATACAATCCAAAAAACTAGTGAATTTCTTGGCGGAGTTTGAGGAAGATAGAGACTGGGCGTTTCTGAAGGAATTAAAGGGGAATGAGCTTCCTTATTAACTTGAAGATTATAGCCTTTGGAAGGCATTGTGTAAGGTTTCACAGCCTTTTAGTGGTCATCCCATGCCCAAATAAGTAATTCAGGATGACTTTGAGGTCGGAAACACATTTTGGGATTTTATGAAGTAGTATCTTTTTGTATGGTGGGTCTTAATGTTAGCATCCTTCTCTAACTGGGAAGCTCATCCATGTCACACAGGCAATTGGGACCTCACATTTAAATGTGTGCTATTTGGATTGTGAATTCTCATGATTGTATATTTTCTTAAGATTTGCAATCATGGGTCATCAATGCATAAATAATTTGTACACATGCACCTTTTTTCTTGCTTTGTAAATTCGCCTTTTGAGGTGTGTAGTATATTGGCAGTGTAGGAGAGGCATTGAGTGAGTTGACTGGTAGTGTAGGAATAGTTAGGAAATCATGAACTAAGGTAGATGACTCAATTAGGGTTAGTTAAATAAGGAAATAAGGCAGATGAGTTAGTTAGGGTTGGTTAAATAAGGATGAGTTTGTTAGTTAATTGTCATAGATTGAAGGATGGACTTGTTAGTCGGACTATCGTCAATTGAGGACTGGATTGCTTATGATTGAGGAAGCATAAGTATAGGCAGCATTGGGAGGAAAAGGGAGTCACTTCAGAAATTTGTAAACAAAAATCAACTACATTATAAGGCTTGCATTCTCAGAAAATGTTCTGTATTGGATATGATTTCATTGAGCTTAGCTTCTTCTATATCTGTTCCATGATGTTTTTGATATTCTAGTATGTAGTGTTTGATTTTTTGACTACATACTATCACCATAGAATATTCTTCTATGTATGTATGTATGTCATTTTTTCCTTGCTCTTTGCAAACTTTGCAGGCCAAGTGGTATAGCTTGTGCTTCAGCTTTGTTGTTGGTCCCACGAGTGAGTTCTCTTGACATAGCCCAACTGTTTTTGTCATGTCCCCTTCTCAGTGACATCTCTCAGAAGACAGGATTGGCCTATCATACGACCCTCGTAGGCTGATAGACTGGATAGAGGGTCACGTTGGAGCTTGGCTCAGCTTCAGTTGGCAGAGTTTGATCAGTTGGCTTTCGTTCGGGCTCATTCGGAGACTTCTTGCAGAAGTTGCTATTTTTAGCAGTTCTTGGCAGTCGGCGTGGGACCCCTGCTATTTTTAGCAGTATGGATTTGGCAGTGTTCAGAATCACTTCAGTGTTCGTCAGCTTCAGACGGATCAGTCATCGGATGAATAACGAGAGAGATATTAATATTTAATTGTATTAATTAAATATTAATTATTTGATGATTATAATATAAAGTTATAATATTATATTATAACTTAAGTGATTCTTAATTGAGGGGGTCGCCATCATCAGAAGGGGCCAAATTGACAATTATATTTTATTATAAAAATTTGGCTGAGACTATGGAAAGATTAAAAGAATTAAAAGTCGAATATTTTAATAAACCCTATTATTGAGGAAATCGCACTTTTGAGAAATATAGTGCATTTGCATTGGGTTTTGAGCCATTATGTGATTATTGATTTTGGAAAATTGGTCAAGTTTTGTCTGAGCACAGAACCTTAGGGTTTGAGTCTCGAAATTCATTGGGGAACGAGCCATCTCCATTGAAGCAGTTCAGAGGGTGTGAAATAACACCTGATCTATTGCAGCTGAGAGATTTCTTCATTCAGGAGGAATCACAAAACATCAGAGATATTTATATTCAGGGTTTTCAGAGGAGTTTTCATCCTGAAGACATTCATTCATCTAGGCGCACATATTCTGGAGATCTGGAGAGTTGTGAAGGAGCCGTACATTTATTAATTGCTGTTTCTGACCTAGCCGTACCTGTACCAGGCGTACCTTTCTGTATACTAGCCGTACCATTTAAAAGGGAGCCGTCCTTTGTTCTGGAGAAAACGCCTTTCCTTAAGGTCATCTTTCATCATTTCTGGAGGCGCCTAAGCTTTGAGATCTTATCCAGAGCACCAGACGGAAAGAGAAAGTAATTTATCATCTCAGCCGTACTAGCTACAGCAGTTCATTTATTACAGCCAGATTGCCAGGTTCTTAAATAATATTTCATTGCTTTTTGCTTGCATGCAACTGGATCCTATATGTATTCATCTCAGAAGAATAAATAATATATTGTCTTCAGTATTTGCCCTAAATACTATTGTTATCGGAGTAGATTTATTTTTATTTGGATTTATTTTCAATTCTTGCAAAAATCGCAATTTACCTTTATTGCACAAAAACCCAAAAACAATCAAAAAACGCAAAACACCAAAAAATTCAGTCAGATTCAGGAAACGGGGAAACAAGGGTTTCTACAGTGGTATCAGAGCTAAATCCTGCCATCCTGAGGGTTTAGCAATCATATGCAGCCAGAAGAGTCTGAACCATACAGGTATTATACACGCAGACGTGCCTTGATTGACAGGCAACGGAGTTTGAGCAAGCAGCCAGGAAACATGGCTGACAGGAATGACAGGGCTAACAGAACAGATATACCTAGGATAGAGATCCCACTTAATAACAGAGATCAGGACGATGCAGAGGTATTGCATGCACTCAGAGATCTTCGTGCAGGTCAATGGCGGTCCGATGTATACAGCCAGGTGGCGCTGGCACTTCGAGGATTGGGTACCGGAGATGTCACCACATCGCGGACGATGATTGAGTGCGATGCAGATCACGAGAGCTCCTAGGACAGTGTCACGACAGAGCCTATTAGGCCATTATGAGACAGGAGCCCGATGAGGCTATACCAGGTGAGGAGCAGGATGATTTGTTTGCTGATACTCTTATGGCAGCGAACGAGGAATGGGAGTTGGTACCGCCTGCGGTCAGAGAGAGGATCACTTTTGACCGTTTTATTACACAGAGGCGAGAACACAACAGAGCTCGACAGGATTGGAGACCTAGACAGCCGAACAATGATCTAAAACATGCTACAAACCTGCTCACATTGGCGATGTTCGATGGGAGTGGTAAGATGACAGCCCAAGCATGGATTAGCAAACTAGATACATTCCTTACACTACGCCCGATGGCTGAGAGAGATGCTATCAGATATGCTACACTGCATCTCGAGGGAGTGGCTTACGACTGGTGGCACCATGGTATGGTACCCTTACAGCATGACAGGATCACTACATACCAGGAGTTTGTGGACAGATTAGTTGAGCGGTTTGACAGGAAGGATCCGGAAACCTACTTCAGAGACTTAGCGCAGTTGAGGCAGAGTGGCAGTTTAGAGACCTACATTGGTGACTTCCAGAAGTTATCCGTTATGGTCCCTAACATCTCAGAGAGGCGTTTGGTAGTGCTCTTCATGGAGGGTTTGACAAAACCATTGAGAGGCTGGATCAAAGCCTTTGATCCTCCTTCTTTACAGGAGGCGATGAAGAAAGCACGGAGCATGGAGTTAGCAGCACCGTCTAGTAGATTTAACTCCAGAGGTAATTCTTCATTCAGGGATAATAAGGGCTTTAACAGAAATAGGGATAAATCTGATTTTTACAAAGAAAAATCAGATTTTAGAAACGATTCAAAAGGTAAATCAGCAGCCCCACCTTTGGATCGTGAAACCCTTAATGACCTACGCAGGAAGAAGCTTTGCTTCTACTGCAAAGGACCTTATGACGCCAATCACGATTGTCCTCTAAGACTTAAGGGCAAGGCAAATCGAGTGATGTGGGCGTACTACGAGGACTCAGAATCAGAAAATTCCGAACAGCAGGAGAGTTCCGAGGATTCAGAGTCAGAGGCTCCAGAGCCTAGAGCTGAGACAGAGCCCGAGCTTCAGATACAGGAGGCCCGTTTATCTAGCATTCAGCAGGAGGGTTCTTTCAGGATTCGTGGTGTGTTGGCAGGACAGAGGGTCATTACCCTACTTGATACAGGAGCCACGCATAATTTCATAGATGCTAGATTCGTTGAGAGGCGCGGACTCATCACTGAGGAGTTCGAGGGCATAAGGGTTACTGTGGCTGATGGATACACCTTGAGATGTGAACGCATGATAAAGGATCTCCCTTTACGCTTGAACAATTATGAGTTCAAGGCAGATTACTATGTTGTTAATATGGGGGACATTGATTTGGTCTTGGGAATGAAGTGGTTACATTCATTGGAGGAGGTCACACTTCGTCTCAAGGACATGGAGATCCGTTTTGATGTTGACGGGAAGACTCACATACTAAAAGCAATACGGGACAGCAACATCAAAACAATTTCTTTTCGCCGGATGGAGCAGCTCATGCATCACGACATGGTAGAGTGGGCTGCCGAGTGTCATTTAGCACCTATACAGGAGGGACAGCAAAAGATAGAATATCATCTGGACATTCAGAAGTTGAGGATTAAGCATGATAAGGTGTTCAGTGATATTCCGCCAGGTAGACCTCCAGACAGGGGCATAGAGCACATTATTGAGCTCGAGGAGGGTGCTAAGCCCGTGATGATAACTCCTTACAGGCATCCTAAGAGGTTAAAGGATGAGATAGAGAAAACAATAAAGGAGTTACTTGCTATGGGTCACATTCGACCTAGCAAATCACCGTTCGCTTCTTCGGTTGTCTTGGTAAAGAAGAAGGATGGAACGTTACGCATGTGCATTGATTACAGGGTCCTGAATAAGAGGACAATTAAGAAC
>VDFB02192330.1:0-20491 GCA_007258455.2 Sequoia sempervirens | reverse complement strand
ATAATGAAAGTCTTGTCGATAAAGAAGAATATGACATAGATCCCCTTCATGCTATTGTCACTAGTAAGCTTTCTCAACCCACTTTCCACAATCTAGTCACCCCTTCAAACTATCATGTTATGTCTTCACCCATGCCTAATCACGCTCCTTATGCTACCTTTGACAAGGGATGTCCAGTATCTTCCTCATCCGCATATCCATCATATCCTTCATCTACACCTTCCTCTTATCTGACACCTGCATCCTCTTATCCTAATCTACCATCCCAATCCTCTTATCATAATCCTGCACCCATGTCACACTATCCTAATCCTCCATACCAATCAACCCCATCAACTTACCCTAATCCAACATTCACATCTCTCTATCCTGATCCAACATCCACGTCTTCACATCTTAATCTGCCATCCCAATACCCTTACTACAATCTACCAGCCACATCCTCTTGTCTTAATCCACCATCCACATATCTTAATTCACCATACCAATATCCCTACTTTAACCCTCCATCTAATCCTAATCCCCCATCTACTCCTAGTATTACATCCAATCCCATTCCTCCATCTCACCCTAGGCCACCAATCCATAATCCTAGTCCTCCACCAATCCCTAATCCTCCATCTATTCCTATCACACCATCTCAACCTAGAGTATTCAAGTTTCTCACTCTGGAAGCTCTCCAAGGACTTATAACAAAGAAGACATCCCCTAGTTCCACCACTCTGAATTCATGGGACCATGCCATCCCAATCCATCATCCACAATCACTAGTGATGAGACCTTTCTCCATACCACACCTATCATTGTTGTTTCACCCTTAGCACTGCTCAAACCGTTGAAACCATCACAACCACTGAATCCACTGAACCCCCATCTCCTACTCCAAGAGCCATTGAATCCATTGAAGACACCCAAGTCCAATCCACTCCCTCTACTCCTAGATCCACCCAATCCATTGAAGATACCCAAATCCAATCCACTCCTCCCACTCCTAGTAGCACTAAAACCCATTTCCATGAACCTCATGAATCCTCCATACTTTTGTCTCCCCCACTTGAAGAGTCCCTCCAACACTCCGTTATCATGTTACCCACACAAGATGAGTCATGCCAAGAGTTTGATCCAAAGCATACGACCATATCCACTCCTCCACATCAAGATCCTGCAATCCCATCTAGTCCGTTTAAGCTCATAGTCCTTCATCCATTATGACCCATGATCCCCTTGACATTCTAGGGATCCACCAATCCATCACACGAGCCCTTATCACCTGTTTCCTTGACTCTCGATCCTATCGTATCACCTAATTCCCCTATTGATCCCTTACCACTTACTCCACCTGATCAGGATGCTACTACCCCATCATCCCCATCTCACGATCCTCCATCATCGCCTAGCTCTCCCATCCCAACACCGTGTTTATATCCCCTCAGCCCTCTCACATTTATCCATGGTGGTCTCCTTGCAGAAGAAAAATAGAGCATATATACCACCCATCCTCCTCCTCCACCTAAAAAATGGATACATCATTCTTCCAAAATAACAAAATCATGTCCTAGATCAATGCTCAAGAGAATGAACTATCAAGGAAAGCTTTTAGGCCTTCATGAGAAAGGTATTGCAGAGCCCATCCAAGCTAAAGAACATTTGTATATGCAAGGTCTTGGATGTACTACTCACAACTCACAATCCAAGAATGTTGGTACAATCTCCACACATCTTCCTCGATCCTCTTCTAAAAATATAAGAGGCTCCTCCCATAACTCCACTAGATTTTTTGTTTCCATCCCCCCACCTCCATCATATTGCTTCAAAACAACCATCCATATTCCTCCTTCATCTACTCCATCCATTTTGGGTCCTTATGTTCCCCTATCTCCCATCACATATACTTTAGGTCCTAAGTGCATTTTGGGCCCTTACATCTTGAAATCACCTCCTCCATCTCATCCTATTATCCATCCATCACCTATCCATGTCACCCATCATAACTATCCCACTCTCATGCTCCCTAATCAGGATCAACAAAGGCACACACTTGTACATCATCCATCCACATATCATCCTCAAAATCCTACTTCCATCCCTCCATTCATATTCCCTCCACATCATCCATTTGTTCACACCCATCCCATTGCTACTAAAAGCACTTTGGATGCCAAAGTACAAATTCATAAATCTAAACATCCACATGAATCAAAATATCCTCATGTCCCCTCTAAAAGACATGTTGAAGAAAAGAAAAATCAAATCCAAAATCCAAATCAAATCCATAGGTCGCAAAGGCCCACCAAAGCAAAAACCAAAACCATGTGGATCCTAAAGAAAACAGATGCAATGCCTTCAAATGAAGCCTCCATAACAACATCCAAAGTTGCTACTCCAAAATCTATTCATGCAAATCCTCCTAAATCCATTTTGCGTCCTTATGTCCCAAAATTTTATATCACCTCTCCTCCATTATCTCCACATCCTCCATTACACCCTCCATTAGCCCCACATCATGCAACCATTAATCCTCCTATCCTTTCACACCCCCCACCACATGTGCCAATGTTGGTTCTGAACATGCCTCCCCTTCATACATTTACTCCATCATTCCACCCATACACTTTCCAACATCCTATCCATTATTCCAAATATGTCCCCCATCAAATCCCTTTAATACCTACCCTTGCATAATTCCTCCATTGTCATAACTAAGGTTGTACCAACATCCAATAGTCACTTCAAACATGGGCTCTTAATACTTCATATGGAATTTGATGCTTGAGTCCTTCATCCATATCCTTATCGCATGTCTTCCACATCCACTTATCCACCTCCCTATACTTATCCATCTCCACCCGCATTCTATCCAAAAATCCAAAAAAAATACAAAAAAATCAGAAAAAGAAAAAAATGGTCAATAAAATAAAATAAAATAGTAAAGACAAATCCTTCGTCGAATGGTGAAAAATTGGAAAACAAGCACCTTGGATAAGTACCATGATGAAAACCTGGTAAACATGCATCATGCGTAAATCCCCTATCCAGTTTACTTTTGCACTTGGGGGCAATTGCATCCCCTTCACTCACCTCCTCCATCCCACTTATCTTACACATCCTACCTATCATATCCATTTATCTCACTCCCTCCATCCTCCTTGTGATCTTGATATATCTAGGAGAAAACATATACACATGCTTTGGACACCTCTTGGCATACCTTCCTATCATCCATACACTATCCTATTCCTTATCCACATCCATCTACCTTCTTTGTCTATCCATCATGCTATCATTAGTATCCCTTCCTTATCTAGGCATCCTACCTTCATTCATCAAACTCCCTCATCCACCCATCCTATCCTCCTCCAGCTATCTCCTTTATCTTCCCATCCACTCATCTTTTGCCCCTTTTTCCTTATCACACATGACATATCTAGAGTGGGGGAATCTACTTCCTTTGTGACATAAGTCCTTGGAGACATCATTCATCGATCCTATCTAACTTTTCGTCTTCCCATCCTTATCCTCCTATTCCTCCATCCAAACAATCCATTTCATATCCCCATCTTTGTCTTCCTACCTATCCATCCAAACAATCCCTTTCATAGCCCCATCTTTGCCTTCCTACATATCCAAACAATCCCTTTCGTCTCCCCATCCTTGTCTTCTTATCCATCCAAACAATCCTTTTAACCTCCTTATACTTATCTATCCATCCTAGCATCGCTCCACCTCCTTATCTTCCTATCCATCCCTATCTCTATTCCCCATCCCTTTCATCCCCCATCCCTATCTCCCTATTCATTTTTCTCTCTCTTCATCCCATCTCATAATCCCTTGTCATTGGGATATGGCTATAGGCTTCTCCCAATGCAACCCAATTCCATCTATCTAATCATCATCACTCACCTTCTTGCATCTTTTCCAGTCACAATAAACTTTCATCCCTCATCTATCCTATCATATCATCCTCCCAAGTCATTTTAATTGGCTGGTATTCTCCATCCTAAACTGTGAGTTGTCATCATCTTATCGATCCAACAGGTCTATTATATCTGGATTTATTATACGGTCTATACTTTTATCCACTTATCCTATCATCATCCTTTATCCATCATTTATTTATTGGTCATTGGTGAACTACATTGCCCTGCACACACTTTCTCACGTAGGCAAAGTCGATCATCTGATCTCCTTAGGGCTCCTTTATTGTCTAACGCCGATCTTTTGATTTTGTTCATTTGTCTTGGTCATCCATCAAGGTCTTCATTATCCTCTTTCCACTTTTATCCATGGTCAATCATCAGTATTTTATCGAACTACAAGGGATCTACACTTTCATGTAGGCAAGGCTAATCTTTGATCGGCCCTCGAGCCCCTAGGTCGCTAGGATGTGTCAGTCTTTTGTCTCGTGTCTTGTCTCCCTTGTGTTGTTTCATCAAGCTATGCCCTTATCTAGCTAGTTCTTAACAAATGAGATCCACTGGTATCAGCAAATCCAATCGGTCTCAAGTATCCCATGTCATATCAATCTTTTAGTTTAGTATCCATCATCGGTCTCAACAAGATGCATCCTTCCTAACAGAGCTCATCAACCCCATCCATCCTCTTGATCCTGTGGCAAAGGACATTTGAATTTGATTGTGATTTTTTTATACTTTTGGCTTTTCTTTATCATTTGAGCTTCATATCACACCTCGTCATGGTCGCCTTGATCCCACATATCATGGTGTGCTTTGACTAGTAAACATAGGGGCATATCTTGATCTTTTTGTTTGTGTTTGTCTTCTTGGTTGTCTCGCGTAGTACCCACCAAGGTCCCTATGATCTAGTGTTACGTTGAGGCATCCTGTGTGCTTGCGGTTATCCCAATACCTGGCTCGACCACAGTCATTGCAACTTTGGGGTGTTGGGATAGCCTTCTTGTTTGTTGTGTTTGTTTTATGCATTAGACACTAATCTACCTTGGTCCCTCATACCTTGGTGTATCGTGTCTTATGCTATAGCAAAAAGCAATGCTCTTAACAATGGAAAATAGCATTAGGATTGAATTTCATCTCCCATTCCACCCTCTCATCTATCAATAATTTCCCCCCATCCATTCATCCTTCATCTATCTCCCTCCCCTATTCGTCCAATTTCTTATCATCATCTCTTCAATCTTCTTAGAATAATATACATTGGTTATTCTAAGCATCTTACCCTCCATAATTTTTATCCTTTCATCTATCTCACATCTCAATCCCATCCTCACCCATTCAATCTAGCACAAATCATCTAATCAAATCCTTTGTCTTGTCCCCAATCTTGTTACCAACCTCGACCCCATCATCATCATCATCGTCCATCTGTATCCTTCCCTATCCCTTCGGTGTTGTTTCAAGATGTATCCTTCCCTCATCAACAACACTTTCATCATCATCATTGGGATGTATTCTTCCCTATTCTTTAGTGGTGTTTTGGGATGTATCCTTCCCTCATCAATACCACTCATTGGGATGTATCCTTCCCTATCCTCATGTTGTTTCGGGATCCCTCATTCCCTCATTGACAACACTCCTTCCATCATCAACCCCTTTTGGCTTGTACCTTGACTGGGGCAACATCACCTTTTATCCTTAAATCCATTTGTGCTTCATCCATCTCCTATCACTTATAATCCTCTCTTACCCATCACTTTGCATCATCTTCCTCATATACTCTTACATCATTTCATCCATTTCGATAGCACACCCGTGTTCTCTTGAACCTACATGTCCTCTCGAGGGGGCATCCTCAAACCTTACTCTTCATATTCACCCCCATTATTTTCCTTCCTAGTCACTCCTTTGACTAACTGGGGCATCTTTTCTAATCTAACCATCTTCTTCTAGATCCTATGTTTTATTCTTCTTTGAAATGATGCTACTCAGTAACACTATCTCAAAGAGGGGCAAAATGTAGACACCTAAATTTGGACACTTATATTTGTCCAAATTTTTCTCTTCATCTAAATATCCTCTCATTCGCGTGGTCGTAATATTGTTATTATTTAATTAATATCCTTAAGTTCATCTAAAACCCTAAGGTATTTAGTTAAATAATTAAATACCTTATCTCTTTAATCCTCCTCTCATCAAATGAATTAAATAAATAATTCATTTATTTAATCCCTCACATGCCATTTTTATCTAATCCTAATCCATCTCCTAATCTCTTCATTAGGGATGTGCACATGCGTAATCCTTGATTAGGATGTGTCACATCCTCCAACTTTTGCAAGTTGGCTTCTAATCCTCATTAACCTCTAATTATCCTCTAATTACTAATTAGTTAAGCCTAATCAATACCTTGGTCAACTCTCCCCATCCCCCAAGGAATTTTTAATTCCTTTTTATTCATCCAAGATTCCTCTCTTCCCCATGTGAATTTTTAATTCACATTCATCCTTCCAAGGTTTTCCTCTTTCCCATGCAAGTCTTCTAGAACATTTGACTTGTCACATCACTCACATGTGGCAAGCTCCCACCTTTTGGGAATCTTGTCTTATCCACCTAGATTCTTTAATCATTGTGAATTTAAAATTCACTTTTTTATTCTCCCAAAAGTTTCCCTTCCCCATGTGATCATTGAAAGGTCACATCAAAGTACTTCCTACAAAGTACTTCATTCCTTCCCTCCACATCATGTACCCCTCCTTCCATCTCACTTACACGCCATCACATCCTAGGCCACTCTCACTCTCCACATGTCAAGATGTGAGGGCTTTGTGAGTCCCTCAACTCACCATAGCCCCCATCTGGGCCTTGGTGGCTTAATGACCAACCATTGAATTCCCTTCTAGAGAATTCAAATTCCCATATAACACCCTCCTTCAAGGCATAATTTTAAAAACTTAGTCATTTTTGCACCCTTATGCTATCAAATTGTCTACTCAATTTGTAAGCATTTTGTCTTAGCCATTTTACAAGCCATCAACCTACTTTGCATTTGCATCCCATCATATTATCAATCTTTCATTTAGTAATATCTATAGCCATCCAAGGAGCATACAAAAATTCAAAATCAAGGGCCAACCAAGGAATTTCAACTACAAAGAAAGGTATATGATTTTACAATCTTCATTTTATCTTATTTCTTTGTGTTATCATTCCTTAGGCTAATCTTTTGAGGTGTTCCTTGTGTTTTTGCATTTGCATTTTAATTGTTTTGCATCATTAGAATAGTTAAAACCCGCGCTACACAATAACAATGCCAACATGGATCTAAGCCTCTCTATCAAGAAGATCAAACTCAAGGTAACCATCCCCAATACTAGAATTCATCCCATAAACAATATCCCAACAATCCTCATCAAAGAATGATACTATAAACTCAAAAGCACAAGGAGATAACCATGCCATAACATCCCTCAAAATGAATCCTCCCAAACTAACTATCCATAGCTCAAGATCCATATCTATGGAAGATAAAGCATATAAACTCATGCTAACCAATCCTCAAATGAGTATACATAATCAATCACCATGAATCAACTCAATCCCATGATAAATCAAAGCACGAAACATAACACATCTGAAAGATATAATGGGAAAATACCTCTCAAATCATAAATTTCGAGTAGACCAAGAGTGGGGAATGAGAATGCTCCTCCAGGATAACCAAGCCATCATGACTCACTCCAAGAACAATCTCATCTATCGTTCCAACATGAAATCACGTCCATATCCAAGTGAAAGCTCTTAAGTCTTCCTGCTGAAACCTCCAAAGAGTAAATGTCTCAAGAAAATGTCTCTAAATACAAGAGAACTCCAACCATCACCTACATCTCTAAGTATCCATGAGTACCTGTAACCAATCAATCCATGCAAAACTCCAAATGTAACATAGCACCATCATGAAGTAACCAAGCAAATGATCAATGTACCCAATACCAAGAGAACCACCATGATCAATGTCAAAGCTCCAATCATAAATTAGGAACATAAACATGACAACATGATCTAACCATCTCCACCTAGGAGATCACATGCACCAAAACATATATACATCCTGGTCTCAAGAGAACAAGTACCATGCCAAAACTCTAAACCGATATCAAGAATAAACCATGACATAATAGCAAACACTCTAAACCAAGAATACGTATCCCCAATAACATGAAGATAATCGTACCAATGATGCATCCACATCACTGCCAACAACTCCCATTGAACTGTGGTACGAGCTACACATGGCATCATGGTATCCATCCTCTCCATGAAGATCATCTAGGTCTACACACACACAACTGCAATATTAGTAACATACAGTGAAACCAAGATCTCCAAGCTAAGAAGATACATACAACTACCAATCCATCACTATCAAAATCTCCCACTAAAAGTGTATAACCAATTAATGTAACAAGCTATCATGACATCGTGATAACAATCTCCTAATGAAGATCAACCAAATCCTCACACAATCAAAGAACTCAAGTGCAACATGAGCTCCCCAATAAAGAAGGTAAAGTAAACCATGATCCTCATACCAAGAAGATTCACCGCCATAACTTGAATCATGAACTAGTCCAACACCACCAACAATGCACCTGCATAAACCATCATGACATGCCAAAGTCTCTAAAGCACAAGAAACATCCATGACACCATGATCACCACCAAATATACCAACAACTCAACCCAATCGTGTTCCACATATCTGCATAACATAGTCAACTACATCAGTCTCATATCATGGTTGTACCTGGTAATACCATATCACCTCCTCAATATGACAACAAAACTAGTAAACCATGTGACTAAATCAAGCCACCAAACTGAAAATGCATCAACACTGAAATCTCTATGGGAATAGACAACCCATGTCCAAGTCATAGGTGCAACAAGTATAGACTACCTACAATGCTACACAACTTGTAGATACAATAATGAAGCATACAAATCCAACCAAATACTAATACCCATGTCAAAAAGAGAATAATCTGAGATGTACAACTAAGCATACAATGAATCCAACATCAAATCTCTTAGATCTAACAATCTATAAGCTCACAGTATCACGATAGTCAAAATAACCCATAAATAGCTCAGGATAGAATATTAGAAAATAAATCATTTCTAAACAACTCCAAACCTAATCCACTATGTAGTGCTTTGAACAAGCTTTTCGTCAACTATTTGAAGTCCAAAATCCAACTCCATATGCACCCGATATGACCTCTTGAAACTCAAAACAAACACCTGACTTCCAGCTATCAACACACTATCAAAACTATAAAATATCAGAAAATCACTGGTGCCACAATAGAGAGCACTGATTCAGCTTTCCAACAAGTCCAAGAAGAGCAAAAATGGACAATCTGAGCGAAATTTATGCCCCCTGAAAGTAAAAACATAGTTTGAGCATAAGGCAAAAACTTTTAACCACCCTTGGCAGCTGGGCGGTGGCCCCACCCGGGCGTCGCTCCCCCTGGTGACAGACCCGAAGTACATATTAAATCAGATTAAATTTTCAAATATTAAATTTTTGGGCTCCATTTTAAAATTTATACGGGCGGATTTAATTATTTAAAAGGCAGATATTAAAAAGTTTATATATTAAAAATTTAAAAGGTTTTAAAGACCCCACTTGGGGTGGCAGTAGCTGGGCCCCGCTAATGGTCAACCTACTGGCAGGGACTGTCGGCAGACTGACAACCGATAGGGTACAGTGGGGGGGCGACCTCCCCCCAAAATTTATATATATATATATATTTTAATTTTTTTCATAAAATTTCAAAAGCCGATAGATAATGATTTTTTTAATGAAAGGACTGGATATGTTGAAACTTTGAATCATAACTTACAAAATTCAACAAATAGAAGCCCTAAACACACAATAATAATTTTTTTCATTCTATTAGAGCGTTGGAAAATAATACAACTTGCAAGCACATTTTGTTTTAGCATGAAAAACCTATTATAGGCATGAAAAACCTTGATTACATGAATGAAAAACTAATTGTTGGAATTTGAAAAGGCATCAAAAAATTATGGGAGAGCTTTTCAAACAAATCACAAAGTTTTTTGTAGTTTTCATCTATTATTGTGAGTGTTTTAAAGATAGCCATAACAATTTTTACCTATTACTTGGGGATACATTTTTTTAATACTTGTCTACATCTTTTTAGCTCACAATTACTTATGAGTCTTGTGATATCATAGTTCTTTGCAATTATGATATCTATTATGTTAGTGGAAGGTTGTGATTAAATTGGGAATTTGCGCAAGGCTTGGCATCACAATAGTTTTTAGAAAAATTCATAGAAGCACTTGGCTTACTATACCGCTCTATTAGATCAAGGTTTATTTTTAGTTGTTGCAAAATATAATTACATTCCAAACATCCCTTTTAAGTGTGGAGAACATAGTTAAATCTTTTGAGATTTTATATTTTTAGTTTAGATTATAATTTTTTATTTTTAGGGATTAGTTTGTTTTTGAAATAATGAAATTAGCAATATCCATGCCATTTCAAATTCAGTTTTTGTGTCATAATTTAATGGGAATGTCTTAATACAATAACATATTGGAAAGCAAGGGTGAAATTTTTGTGGTTGGAAGCCTCATTCACCATATACTTGTTGTTATTGCTTCCTCATTTATACTTACTCTCATACATTCACTCCCTACATCAAGATTATCACTTATCTTAGGGTTCATTTTCAAGTGAAAAAGGATAATAAAGAGAGCCTTACAAATTTGAGAACTTTATTATTTGTTGGTAGACTATTTAAATATACTTGTAAGTCCAAAAAATGTCAACAAACTTGTCTCACTCTATTCAATAGATCTCAAACCATCAAAAAAAAAAACATTAAAAACTATGCTAGAAAACATATAATTGAAAAGTATTACCAATGATATTGCTAATATTGATTAAATTCAATCATGTTAATGAGTCAAGAGTTGAGAGATTTTAATTCATGTAACAATGTCCACGTTGTGGCAGCAACACCGTTTGAGTAGGAGGAGGATCGGGGCTCCAAATTTGAAAACTTCAGGCCAAGATGGTGAAGGTGATTCAAATTCTAAGGAAGATGATGAGGATTCTTGGCTTCTTACGATTCTCAAGTCTAGTTTTTTGGTGTTGGGTTCCTGCGGTTGGCATTTTGTGGTGTTTGAGGCAGTTGGGGTCAGGTTTTCAGTGAGATTTGTTCTTGAAGACCTTGGTGTTGTGGTTGCTTTGCTGGTTCCTTGTTGGTTGTTTGCGATTCTAACACGGGTTCTTGAGTTCAGCTCTATTAGTTGCATTGGGTTTGTGGTTGCCGACGTCAGTTCTCCGTCTCTAGCCCTTCTTCTTTGCCTCAAGGGGTCTCTCTTTGTGGGATTTGGCCTATTTTTAGGAGTTTTTGTTTTGTTGTTTTCCTTTAGGCTCTACCTATGGTCTGTCTTGAATATCTCATCATGTGTCATGTTGGGATCTCTATTTTGGTCTATTTGTTTGTTTCTTGGGGCACTTCTGCTACCCAGGTTCGAGCTCTTTTGCTCTTTTTGAGAGTTGCTCTACTCCCTCCATGGACGATGAGGCTCTCTTTTGAAGAGGGTGGCCTTTTATTTATGGTAGTGTTTTCTTGACTGCTAGTGTTTGTTGTGGATGTTTTCCACTATTCTTGTGTGTGGTTGTGGAGTTTTGCTTTGTGGGTGATCTTCACTCTAGGAGATCCTTGTTTGGTGTTTCTTGGCTTCTCCGTTGGTGCTGGGGGAAGCTTATGGTATGGGTTTTGCACCCTATTGTCCTGGTTTTACAGGATCGGTTTTTTGGAGTCTTTTCATGGGTCGATCTTGGAGACTAACAGGTGTTTTTTAAGCATGTTCTAAGTTTTTTGTGCTGGCTATGATTTTGTTGTTTTCCTATCAATTTATGAGGCTACCGCAAGTTGGGGTTATCTCCTTTCTGCCGAGTGAGCTTGTTTCTAATGCTTTTTTTTAGGAAGGCTCGGGTGTTGTGGTTTTTATGGCTAATGGTTGGGGAGCTTTATAAATCTTGCTTCAAGTGCCAAGAGTTCATAATGCCTAAGGATATTATGTTTTCCCTCTTTATTGGTGTTTCTTTTATATGGTTTCTATAGTTGGAGTCTTCTCTAGAGGTGGAGATTGTTCCTATTGAGGGAGATCCCTCTCTTATTGAGGTGGAGTTGGATGTTGTAGGTATGGTGGAAAGTTCTCTTCCCTCTCACTGGTTTCTATTGAGGTGGATCTTGTGGGAGCTAGAGAGTGGTGACATTGGTAGCAAGGGTCCTCATGTTATCCTCTCTTGTAGAGGGGAGATCTCTCCTATAGAGGTAGAGTTTGAAATGGCATATCGGGTGGAATGGTGTTGCAAGGATGTTGATGTTTCTCAGTGTTCAACTATGTTCTTTGTCTCCTCATTTGTTGAGAGGGGTGAGGTTGTGCTTGAAGCTTTAGTTAACAAGGGTGTGTGGGCTTTATACTCCTTTGACTTGTTTGTTTTCCTTGGCTCAGTGATTGGTACTCTAAGCATCTGGGTTGTTGTTGCCTGGCTAATTCAAGTTGTATTATGGTTAGTTAGGGGTCTTAGTCCATGTTTCTTCTTGGTTATAAGTGTTAAAGGTTCCTTCAAAACCTACTTGTTTAGTGCAACCTGAGTTGTATTGTTTATTTTAGATGATTGTTGCTATTTAGGCTGTTGATTATTAGCTAATTATTTTTGTATGCAACTTTCTTTTTCTTGACAGGGTTTCAGGTCTCTTCAAAATCTGTTTGTAATGGGTTTCGGGTCCCATCAAAACCTACTTTTCCCCTAATCAAAAATAATGTCCACAAATTCACTCTATGTGCATATTATAAAGTAAGGTAGTGAACAAAACCTAGTGAATGCTCTTTACAACCTTGTCATCTACCGATGTCAACTTTATGGTCATCTACAAACTCAATGTAGTGAGGTGCCATTCATTTGATTGAGAAAATTTCCACATGTCAAAGTAATTCAAATCAAAGATCTAAGTTATAATTGACATCAAAGCTGAAAATATTTCCCAATAAATTATTCATCTTACCACCCTAAATCTGCCAACTCTTCCACTACCTAAACTATTTTTAAATATAATTTAAATTAAATTAATTCTTTATAGTAGGTGATAGTAACAATTACTACGCAATACACATATGATGCAAATTTCAATATTCACATCTATGATTAAAAGAAAATTGGGAAGTGACAATATTGATTGTGTATTCCTTTGCGTGTATTGGATCTCCTTTTTCCTATATCTCTTTATTATATGAAATTGTACAATATGTGTTATTGAGGTGTAGAAGACCCCCAAGTCAATTGCATGTTGCTCAATGCTTACACTTCCATGTTAATCTTTTTTATAAGGTTCACTAGCGTTATAGTTATTTGAATTCAATATAGATTAGTCCTTCATTTTATTTTAGTGAAACATTTATTTATTTTTATGTTTCTTAAATTTTCTAAAAGCATTTAGAGGGGCTTCATGGTATTGTTATAAGTTTAATATGATGAATTTCACATATTTACTATTTTGTAAATGAATATTTTATCTCTAAATTATCATAAGACTCTAAAGGATTTGGATGTTAATATAGGCATGTGAATTGGGTTTGAATTAGGCTCCTTTCATGGTAAAAATCAAATTTCTTTCAACTTGTTGGAGGGATGAATTTTGTTATAGGTTTTTTTTTTAATTGGGGGAGTGAATTATATATAGTTTCATGTATTGTATACTTTTTTGTTGCTTCAAAACTTTTAAAACATTTTTGGGTGGTTTTAAAAAAAATTGTTATGTAAGATGGATATTAATGCTAATATTTTTCATGGTATTGTTGTGATTGATGTCTTCACAAATAAAAAGTGTCTTATACTTTCCTCCTACATTGTATAAAATTTGTAAACCTCTAGATCTTTTGTCTTGACCAAGTAGATTATCTTTGGATTTGAAGGTAAATTAAACTATTCTCTCGTGCATTAAGATGTACAAATCTAATTTGATTTACAATAAATAAAGGGCCAAAGTTGTGGCTTTAGACTCACCCAAAAGTAATAAAATATATTTTGTGTTGTTCACTTGTAACTTCTCAAGGCAAACATAACCCACAAAATCTTCTTACCATTTTATGTTGGGTTTGTGAATATTAAGTGTAGATGGTGAGCATAGGACATTTTATATTATTATATAGAATATCATTATTCAACCACAACATAGAAGAGTGTTTCAATTTTACCCCAAATTTGTTTGGTAGAGACTAGTCCTGTGGATCTCCCAACTAAATAAAAAATATTCTTGAAAGGTCTTTAATGATTTGAAGAGAAAATGAATATTTGAAAAGAATGTGTTCTATTATTTTCCCCAGAAAATACCATGTGAGTATTTAGGATATAACATGACAATGAAAATAAATGAGGTTTCATATCTTTCTAGTTTGTAGACAAGCATATGCCACATAAACACATGAAACTCCTTACAACTAATGTGTCTCTTGAGCTTTGGTAGCCAAAGACCTTATGTAAATGGTTAATAGAATTGTTGTATTGCAATCATCTTGCTTAAATTATTTGGTCTCATGGAATCTTGAAAAGATTCATGAGATAATGTTTAACTTTTGTTGATTTTGCACATCCTTGGACATTTCAAAATTGTATTTTCAAATCACAACAAGGTTGAAGAAAAATCATGCACACAAACACTAAATAATGACACAACCATTTGATAAACTACTTTACTCTTTTTTCAACAATTCACTGTCATGTACCATTTATGTAGAGTTAAAATGTTTTTATGTGGCAAGTATATTAATATAGACAATACTTAAGTATAATATATTGCTTCAATATAGGTTGGTGAATATATTTGTTTATGGACCTATAGTATAATTTTTTTTAGCATACTACATCTAATTTGTATGATAGGATACAAACACAAATATAATAAGACATATAAAGATTGAATTTACTTATTATATAGAGTAATTTATTTCAATTTTTCTTGGTAAAAACTATCATGTTAGTTTACAAGTTATATCATCTATTCATAGAAATTTATAGTTTCACACTTTTTTTAGATGGAGAAATCAACCAAGTTCCTTGCTATTGTCAAAACATATTAAACTATATTAATGGTAGCATATGGTATTAATGTCAATATGAGTTGATTCAAATGAGTTTTGTAATGGGTTGCTTGTTCATTAATTTTTGTGCAATTTATATAGAATCTTAATGTATTAATTTTATTAATGATTTTGAAAAATAATTAAAAAATCAAGTTCCAATTCTAATTAGTTAACAAGATACAAATAATGATAAAATTCATGCTTGATATGGATACAAATATACAACTCATATAAAATAATTTTTTTATAATTTTTTTTTAATAAAGAGGGTAAATTTTTTATTGCATCCAAAAAATCATTAGTACAAAGCAATCAAGGCCCAAAATAGGAACCCAAAGAGGAAACCAAGAAACCCACAACCAACAAGCAGCCACAAAAGGCCAAAGCACAAAATAGGGCCACCCAACAAGAAACAACTACCCATGTCCTCAATGATTAGCCTCACAAGATCATTGGAGAAATCTAGGGATAACTGCTCCTAACCTTCCATCTTCTAGCCACCAATCTACTCAGAAGCCCACTTAGCCAAACAATCAGCAACCCTGTTCCACTCCTGAGGGATATAAATGAAGGAAATAAACTCTAGCATGGAACACAACCTTAGAATGTGCCTGACAACAGAGGCAAATTGTCGGTTAACCCCATCCAACCTCTGTTATGTCAACAAATTAACCATTATTTGAGAATCTGATTCACAAATGATCTTACCCCAACCAAGAGCACAAGCTCTCTCAATAGCAACCAAAATCACCAAACCTTCCATGAAATTGTTTGTTTGCTACCCCTTATGAATAAAAAATAAGAAAATGTCCTCGATAGAGCTATCTCTTCCAATGCCACCAATCCCAACAAGACTAGGATTACCCCTTGAAGAGTCATCAGTATTGATCTTTAAAACACCCACCGAAGGAGGGAGCCACCTACCCTCTCCTTGAACCTTGTTTTTGGCATTGTGTCCCTTATGAACATAGAAAGAGTCAAACGTTAGCCCATGCAAACCTTAGCTATTCACAATCTCCTCATCTCCCTTCTCTAGAGGATAGGTCACTTTGCACTTAACCTCCACAATCTCTTGAATCATGCCAACAACTCTTTACCAAACCTGTTGAATCATCAGCTTCTACAAAAAATCCTATGATTCCTCTAAAGCCAAATCTACCAGAGGATTAAAGTGGGACCAATATTCCAAACAATCTAGAGGAAAAAAGCCTTTGTCAGAGGCCTCCCTAGACTACTCTAGAATTCAATCAAAAAAGAGGCATGAACACGGGGATGTCTCCAAATACCCCACCAAAGGTGCCAAAGAAGCTTAAAGAAAGGGCACTAGAAGAATAGGTAGAACAAATCCTCCTCACAACAACCACAAAGAGCACATACAAAAGGACCCTGAAAAACCTTTCTTACAAAGATTATCCCAAGTCAAGCATCCATTCTAGGCTAAATTCCACAAGATGCAATTACACTTAGGCCAAGAGAACTTATTCTAGATGTGTTTCCACTATGGAACTTCTAAACCCTCCTATTTCTGAAAGATCAACTCTTGATAACCACTAGCCATCGTGTAGACAAAATTAGGGTTAGGGATCCATGCCAAAATGTCCCTCTCCTTGATAGAGCTACACTCTCTGCCCGTAACTTAGTTTAGCACAATCCTCTTCCAAACTACCTATAGGCCACTCACTAGGGTCCTTCCATCTAGACACCTCCACTTGCCCACAAAATTGAGTAGATTTGAAATCCTCAACTCGAGACCAACCCGCCTCCAAGAAGCAATGACAAATATCCTATAAATTGGGATACCTGGCCATTATAGGAGAAAATCCCCCAAGAGTCATACCAAAAGAGAGCATCAAACCCCTTGTTGTAAATGCAAAACAAACCATTTTTTATCAGCTTAGTACCTTTTTTAATAATTTCCCAAATCATAGAGCCTTTTCTCAAAAGTAGAAAATGAGGAACCTCCTCCTTCACCACCCCCTTTAAATACTTATTATCAATAATCTTGGCCCAAACATGGTCTTGTTCAGTGTACCATCTCCAATAGAGCTTAGCCGATAAAGCTAAGCTAATAAGACTGGTCTAACGCAACCCAATGCCACCAAGTTATTTTTGTTTGCAAATAACCTCCCACTTCACTAGACTCCACTTTGAAGACGCCAAGATACTGATCCATAAAAATTGCCTAGAGAGAGATTCCAGATCTTTAAAAGCTTGGAAGAGTCGGGTGATCCCACAAAACTAGTTTATAATTACATTGAGGAAGGAAAATTGCAAAAATGCCCCCATGAAGAAAATTTTAGGTTTTTGGGGGTTTGCACGAAGGGGGGGTTCGCTCTAACCCAAAAGGGCTTGCTCTAACCCCTTTGAGCTTAAACCTCTTAACATGAGACCATGCATTTTTTTGTATAAGCTTCCAAAGGGAACAAAGGGGAAATTTTGAAAGAGGTTCATTGACCCCTTTCTCAGGCAAACCCCTTCAAGGCCAAAGTCATAGTTTGCCTGTGTTGGGGTTTTGAGAACTCTTTTTTCCCTTCTCCCCTTCTCGCACTAATTTTCTACAAAAAAATTGTCTCTTCAAAAAGCTTAGGTCGAGGATGAAAATGGAGGAAACTTCACACAAATCCAATCGATGATGGTAGTCCCTCAAATGAGCTATCCATCAAATATAATTTTAATATTTTGCCTTTATTTATGTTTTTAAGTTTAATTAAACAGGTTTTTCACCAAAACCAAGGTTTCTATTCTACACGTGGGAAAAAAATAGTAGATTATAAAAAAAAGTCCTGAAAATATGTTTTAGGGCTAGGTATCGATGTCCTGATCCAAGAAAAAAATTGAATTTCATGTACAACAAAGCAGGTTATGCATTTCTAGTTCACCTATGTCCGAATTCAGAATTGGTTTGACTCTCAAAACCTGATTAAGAAAATTTATTCAATAAAACACTATGAAAACCCAATGAATCGCTTAGATAGCCGTATTACAAAGCTAAATTCGAAAAACAGAATTTTATCCTTCATAGAAAAAAAATATGTTGTTTACAGTGAGCATCACTTTTTAAAAATTTTGTTTACTATTAAAAACTAGCTTTTGAAGGAAATGGAAAAATAAATACAACTTGATTCCAAAAAAATTAAAAAGAGATGAATCCAAAACAAAATGTCACAAATCACTAGTTTGCATCATCTTCAAATTCCTCATGGTTTAGCAACTATAGGTGCCTAAAAGTGAAGATTTAGTTTAAAAAATTAGTTTAATGTCCAATTTGGCCAAAAATTGTAAACCAATATTGTGGGATCACCCAACCACTCGAAGCATACACTTGTAATTAGGAAGATCTAGCACCATCGACTTTAGGAGTAGGACCCTACCCATAAAGGATAACCACCTGTGGGTTTGGTGGTTCACTTTTGCATGACACTTATCTAAATTATTCTACCAAGTGCCCCTGGGCAGAGTACCAATGGAAATAGGAATGCCAAGATAGGTCAAAGGCAAATGAATAATTTCAAATCTTAGGATATGGGCTATCCACTATTGAATGAGCACATGAGTGTTAAAAAATAAATTAAAATATTTACCTTCATTGATATGATATCGTGAAGTTGCGATGTAAATGTCTAATACCTAGCAGAAATTGGTAGCCTCTTGGACCTTAGCCACCCCCATTAGAGTGGTATCATCAATAAATTGCAAGTGTGACTAAGGTAAGCCATTACCCCAATTCCACCCTTGAATCAAACCTTGATTAACATGAATCTTAAATAACTTACCCCAAACCTTCAACCAAAAGAATAAATAAGGAGGTAGAGGGTCCCCTTAATGTAGGCCTCTAGATGCCCCAAACAACGAGGAAGGTTCCCCATTAATCAACACAAAGAAGGAGGTGGTCTTCATACAACTCATCACCCACATAATCTACTCCTCAACAAAACCAAAAGCACCAAGCACTTTTTGAAGAAATGGCCATTTGACCTTGTCATAAGCCTTTGCTATGCCCAGTTTGATAAACATAGTTTTTTTTTTAGGCCATCATAAAATGAATAGTCTCAACCACAATGACCACTCCATCCAAGATTTTATTGTCCACCACAAAGCCCCCTTACTCCTCTAAGACAAGCTTGCTAATCCACCACTTTAGTCTTTCTACAATCAACTTGGATAAAATCTTATAGGCCACATTGTAGAGAGTTATGGCCCTAAACAAACTCAACCTATCAGCCCCATCACAATTGGGAATAAGGACAAGAAAAAGTAGAATTCATAGCCCTCAACATCTGCTTGCTCCCTTTGGACCAAATTTATGATTCCCAAGAATTCTTGAAAGAATTCTATCAAGAACCCGTTAGGACCAGGAGCCTTCCCTTTCTTCATCTGAAAGGAAGTAGCCTCCAATTCTTCAAGAGAAATTAAGCTCATGAGGTTCTTATTCGTTTCTATATAAACTAGAGGAGGAATGTAAGCAATGATATGATTTTATTCCTCCCTCACTTCAGGGGAGCCCTTGAATAAAGTGGTAAAATACTAAGAAGCTTCACAAAACATATCCCCACAAGAGGGCAGGGGTTCACCTCTAGAATTCACAAGATAAGGCATCTATTACCATGTCTCTTGGCCTTGTTGGGATATGGTGTTGTACATCATTGCGTAATTTGATATTATAATGTTTTAATTAAATAATTATTTAGTTGTGATGCATCTAGGTGGTGTGGCTAATCATACTAGGAAATTATTTGGGGACCACTTTATGTTGTATTGTAACATTGTATTATTATTTAATGTGTGGGAGACATGGGATAATAATTTAATATTGGGAAAAATATTTAAAAAGTGAAAACTTAGTACCTAATATTAAATAAGGGATTAGTAGTTTAGTGCTCACATGATTTTGTGGTACACAATTTTATCTTACAAATTGGTTGTATTTGTGTGAGCTTGAGTCTATAAAGCAAGCACATGTTTAGTGGTTAAGGTTGGCTGGGTGAGTGAGCTATCATTATTGAGTCTTTCTAAGGAGTTCATTGGTGAAGCATGGTATGGGATGTGTGGATTCATTCTTGGACACATGAGGAAGCATTGAGAGGCTTGATGCTTTAGAGGTATTCATTGTAACTCGTCTTTCTTTATTGTTGAATAATAAGACAGAGTATGGATGCTTTTGGAGGTTGGGTTTTTCCCTCTCGAGGGTTTTCCCAGGGTATATCTTGTGTTATCTTGTGGCTTGTTTATTTGATCTATGCATTGTGGTTACTTGCATACATTCTTAACTCTCATGAGGCTATGTAGGAAATGCATTAATATTATGGGTTGAATGCATTATTTCCTAACAAGTAGTATTAGACCTTTCATGGTTGATGAGTTTTTGTTATAACCCTAGTTTGAGA
>VDFB02192329.1:0-23304 GCA_007258455.2 Sequoia sempervirens | reverse complement strand
GTAATAGCGTTTCAAGCTATCAGCACATAGTAGGTTCATGCATCCATCAGGAGGTGTATGCATTTTAGACACCAATGATTACCAGATCCAGTTTTCAATCAGCTCCAGGTATCACAAATCCAAATACAGTCCAAGAAGCAGTTGGTCCTTACTGGCGTTAGATCTATGTAGGAGAAGGCAAGGGGTAGTTTACAGTCATCAATGTAGGAAACCAGCAAATTAGAAGCATACAAATCAACCCTAATATATACCATATTACCCCATCCCTGATTTTTGAATGTGTCTGACGCTTACTTGTACCTCCAACTTAACTAGGGTTATGGGTTTAATACACTTGAGACAACTTCTCACTTCTATATGACCCTTAGCTAATTTTCTAACTTGTTCAAGGTGATGAGGAAGGCAGAGAATAAACAAAGATTAAAAAAAATAGACATAGAAAACAGAGGTGAACTGAAAATGAAAACATACAAAGTTTGATCACATATGCTCTTTCATATGTATTTAGAAAACTAAAAATAAAAGAAGCACTCTTTTTCATTTTCACACAGACTGCCAAGTTTAGCCTGAGCAGAGAAAAAAAGAGAAAACAAAAAACAAATTAGTTACATATAATTTTAGAGATTACGAGTTAAATTCTCATTTAAATTTGTCCTTAATGCAGAGAAAGTGGAGACAGGTGAAATGGAACTAGGCTAGTTACGTGCTATGAACTCTGTGAACTAGTCAACACTGGACTAGTTACGTGCTATGGACTCTTGAGCATGTCCAAAAGCTTGGTTATTGCTAGCTAGCTTTAGTGAAAGTAAACTACACTTAATAAACACTGAATTTTCTATGCCTTGCGCATGGGGCCCTTCCTGCTGTGAACTCAGAAACTCAGCCAGATTGTAGAGCATCTCCCATGATTTCAATATAAATTTTTCTATTAACTTACAAAGTTTATTGTCATTTTTTTACATTTTATCAAGAAAAAGCAAATTACTATCAGTATAACTATAAATCCATATACTGATACAGGAGCATAACTATAAAGGCAAGCAAGGGGATTACCACCAGCCAAAACAACAACAGATTTCAACTCCAAGTTGTCAAGCAATTGAGGGTTGCACACCTCAATTTCCAGTCAGGCGTTGCAGCAAGTTTCTCTAGATCCAAATGCCTAACCGAAGAATTGGAACCATTAGAAGTTGGCGTTGCAATAGAAGTTGGTGTTGCAACAGAAGGTAGCTGAAAAACCCCTAAAGGACCAAATACATTTATTCAATCTAAACCAGGCCTAACCCTAGGGCATCACATATTTAGGAGGTACTATCGCTCCCTGCACAGTGAAGTCTGCCTTCTTCAATTCTGCCAGATAAATCTGACTGCAATGATTGAACTAATGAACAACCACCTAACCGCTGGTAATCCTTATTGTACTACAGTTGTAATCTGAGGGCATACTAATGAAAGACATTGTTGTAAGAATAATTTATTCTTTCCAGATCTGAATTTGCTCATTATCTACAGAATTTACTGTGGCTCGATTTCTTTAAACTTGAGTGCAAAGAATGAGCATAATCGCCACAAATCTGATAGTCCTTTCCAGATTTACAATTTTTTGATTATCATTTACTAGGGTTTAACAATCATTGACAACAGCTATCTGATGTGCTTTGAATTTGGTTTTTCTTAAGACCCGACCCTAGGGATATAACATAGAAGAAGCTTAATGCTTTAGGGATCACATTCAAAAGTGTAGAGGCATGCAAGAATAATGATAGGAACTGAAGAATGTCTTTGGAAATCTCATGAATGCTCTTATAGACAACCTGATGCCTTAGTCTAATCTACAAAGTGAAAGAAAGCCTAAAGAATAACAGACGACATTGGATCTCATGATCCATCTGTGCTGGTCATAGTATTAAGAGATCGTCAGAATGGTGATTTGAGGGTATTTCTTCCACAGACGCATTCAAAAGATCGGCCTCTCTAGTTACCTTTCGAGATATGTAGGTGTATGATTATCTCCTTGACGAGGGTCATGTTCAAAGAGTGGGATCAGAAAATGAGACGTATCAACGGCCTTGTTGAAGGGATGTGAAGAGGCTCAAATTGTTTCCATCGACAAAACAAACTCAAACTCAAACTCATTGTTCCCGCCCTGCGAAAGTTGGTGAAACCCGTAACGTGTTTATGAATGTTTTAATCTGAGAGATGTTTGAATAGTTTAATAGTTAAATGTAACCATCAAGTTGGTGAAGCCCTGGTTACATGGGGCAATAGAGAAAACATATGGACGACATTCCAACACCAAACTGTAAGTGGAAATGGACAGAATAGACGAAGTTACGAAGTTCATGAATTGATAATGAAAACTAAAAACAGTGCATATATGAATTGATAATGCTAGGGAATTCGTATAGCTTTTGATAAAGAGTCGCATGATTGTAAACTGTGGATGAAATCCATAATGCAGAGATTTTGGAGAAGATTTAGTGGTCCAAAGGCACTGGATAGCTTTGTGAACCCTAAAACACTCTCTCCATAAATTATAAGAGCGAAAATGAAAGCAGACCCACAAATAACAGAACAATTTAAGAGGCTATTCAGTTATAACAACGTTAATAGGCTAATTATGCTTGGAAGGCATAATCATCAGCAGAGGACTGATAAAACCTTTATGCTGGACATATTGCTAGGAAATAATGTGAATCTCACCTTGATAGCTCACCTAATGGATATCATTAGTGGGTACTCGATAAATCTCTATAAATGAAAAGTAGCTTCAGAACAGGGGAAATGTAAATTTTAAAATCCATCTCTGGCACTCCCAATCAGTTTCAAAGAAATGAAAAACTCCCTAGCATCGGTTTGTTTGAGGATGTTGTGCAATGTAGTTTTGTTCAAGCCACAGAGTAAGCTATACCTGTTAACAAAAGAAAATGCATTCGACAAGAAACACACCGATTTGCATTCAGATGTTGAAGACATACCTCAAGGCTTGAATATATTCACAACATCTTCACCACATTCCCTCAGAGCCCTCAAGTCAGTCTCGTCCCTCTGCAACATCTTCACAACATTCCCTTGAACAATCAGCTTGTGCAGAATAGTACATGTAAGAACCAAAGAGGTCACAAAGGACAGGAATAGCTTGACTCCACCATCTATAATTGTTAGCATTTTCCTGAATGGCAACAGTAAAAAGAAGAGTTCAGAAAAAATCCTTGAAAAACAAAAAAGAAGCAAGAGAGTTGGAAGATCCCTGGGCTGATTATCCTCCTCCCTCTGCCATAGTCTGAGCATAAGCAGGTGGCCCCTGCTATCTGTGCATTTATCAGCATCCATATGAATAAAAAAAATCTCAATCCAACTACAATGATAAAACTATAAAACAATCAGAATGTTACTGCAAGTGATAGAATAAAGAAATGCACAGATTTGAAAGCTTAATTTGCAGAATTTGAAAATATGAAATGAATGAGAAAGTGCTTGTATTTGAAGAGCCTTCACTGTGTAACGGCTAGTTAGTTTCTTGAAGTGACCGTTATTGCTTCGTTGCTATCTCCTTGTATGCTATTTTCAGCCATCTAGATTTTACACCTAATAGGGAAAATTGAATACCCACGTCCATTTCCCTTATGATAAAATAGCTTTATTGAGTTTTTTGAAATAATCTAAATAGCCAAACTCTGATTCTTAGTCTACACTTATTTTCAACAGAATGGATAAAACTTAGGGATGAACTATATAAACTCTACATATAGAATATAGGGTCCGTCTTTGGCCTGCATTTATTTAACGCAGCTGTTGATTTCTCATGCCAACTAAGTTGATGTTTATATGTAAAGTGATGTTTTTCTTCAGAGTAGCAAATCAGGGGCTCCTTGCTCAATAGTTTCCGTTTTCTTTTTTCTTTTTAAAATAGAGGGTTATTTATTATATTTAGGTTTGTGGACAGGTGATAAAAGAATTGGTAGAACTAGCTTATTGGGAGTATAGGGTTTTATGTTTAAGAATTATTTTATTATTTTTTAAATTGTTTGTAATCATTTGATTACTGTGAGTATAAATGATAATTAATAATTTGGATCTTTTAAAATGATTTTTTTGGTTTTTGTAATTAATTTTTTCTTCTTCTTTTTAAATTTCTTTCTTATTTGCTTGTAAAAGTAAATTGTAACAATACAAAAACAAATGATGGAAACATAAAAATAAATGTAATATAGGGAATGAAATAATATTTTGATATTGGAGGTATTGTGGACCCCCTATAAAGTGCCAACGTTTTGTAGTTGTGGTTAAAGTGTTTTTTAAAATGTAAGATTGAGTTTGGTTGGTGGGGGATATTCTAAAGTCTTTGGAATATCAAGGATAGCATGATGTCCTCACATAGTCTTAGGAAATGTCTTCTAATTTGAGGAGAATTTTAGGGACATTCCTTAGATTTGTTTGGATTGGAACACAAAGAGGGTATTTTTCTCCCTCGTCTTTTGAAAGTTCTTAGATGAGGAAAAGTGGTTAAAATCCTATAGATGTGATGTGTCATTGAGATATATTGAAAAAAAAATATTTGTTTTGATCAACTTTTATTCAATACATAATTCTTAAAGTAAAAAGTGATTTCGCTGAAATATATGGACCAAATTCAAGTTTTAGATATGGAATTCAAAGTTTGATGTTATCTCTCAAATATTTTATTGGGAACTTTTACATTACAAACTCATTGTTCATTAGAGATTAAGACTTTTACAAATTTATGCTATCAATTGTTCTTATTATATGTGATCTAAGTATGTAAAGCTCATTCTAAGATTAATATGATGAAACAATCAATAATAATTTTATACCTCATTCTTATTTAAAAATGATAAATAATTGAGAATTTCTACATTACAAACTCATTGTTTGTGAGAGATTAAGATTGTTACAAGTTTATACTATCAATTGTTCTTAAACTCAAAACAGACCTAAAAAATAAAAAATGAAACAACTTCATCAAATAAATGAAAAAAAACCATCACAAACATCTCAAAAAACTCAATAAAGCTATTTTATTATTTGGCCCCCTTTTAGTAGTGTTTTTTAATTATAATGTCAAATTTATAAGTAGTAAACTGTTGTAGGAATTTTGTTTGCAATATCATTTTTAGAAATTGGTTTCAATTTTTAAATTTTGTATTTATCATTGTAGAACAAATTTATGGTTGTAAAATTGATCCATAGTAGTTCTTAATTATAGATTTAAATCATATAAATTTAAACTTTCAAAATTTACATTTACATCTTGTCAACCATTGATGTTCAATCTAGTGTAGTTTTTGTGTTGATTCAAATGTGGTACATTGTTGTATTTATCATTCATTTATTCATTTCAAATCATTGGGAACATCTTAGCAATCTAATGATAAAGGAATAATCAAATAACATCAATAGCACCATGCAATATTATTAAAAGATACATCATCTTAGGTTAATTGAACGCTTGATTATTGTTCTCAACCATTATTCTTGTTATAATCACTTCATCTAGGATTTTGACTTAAGAGGACATGACCCTCATGATTAAGTAGATTCCCCAAGTGTGTGTAAACACCACCTATTCCTTATTAATATTTACACATCAAAAGATCAAGGTGAAGTGTTTTCAATCAACTACATTTATGTCAATTCATTTTTGCTGATATAGGTTTAAGTCTATGTGCCAACTCAATTTTGTAGGCATGGATCTAAGCTAGAGCAACATATAATCAATTTATAAATATTGAAATATATTTTTAATCAATACCTTAAGATTCTAGCATTTAATGGTTAATGAATTCTTAACATCTTTAATATCACTTTTTTATCTTCAAAATTTAACTATGTTTTATTTTGTTCATTTAAATTTCATATTTATAATTCCATTAATTTAGCTCTTCAATCCTTTATTTCATTATTTGCTCTAGGTAAATTGTAGTGGTATAACACTTATTTTTCATTACATTTTTTGAGAACCTAAATTTCTTACACAATAATGTGTTTTTTCTACTTGGTAGCTTTGATCTACTTCAAGTGCAAGTTTGGGTTACCATAAAAAATAATATTGTTCCATAGGAGAACAATAAATGGTACTCTAGACATCCTTCACAACATAGGTAGGTGATCCTTTAGTGCAATGATCTCTTCATAAAACACATCTTTAAACTTTTCCTTGGCACTAGATTCAATGCTTACCTTGTGATAGCATTAGATGAATTCTCTGATCAACCTTTCTCCTTGGGACTCCAAGGTGTAGTTGTACTCACCACTCCTCCTACATCCTTTGTTGAGATCCTCTATCCAATGTTACTAAGAGGTTTGGGCTAGTGCATTTGAGTCCACTAGGCTCATGAGGTATTCAATGTATATAGATAACTCACCCTAGTTACAATTGGTTTTCCTAATAACATTGCATCTTTTGTACTATCTTAATCAACTAGACATATTCTATCTAATTTGGAAGTGCCAACTTCAAAGTCTTACCATCCATAATCATGGCAAAAACTCTATATCATGATTTATACTTACACTAAAATATGGTATTCTCATAATGTTAGGAGATCATCCCTAGTCCTAGACCTAAACATCGAGGACTCATTCATAATGACCCTTCGTACAGATCACTTCCTAAGAAATAGAGGCTTTACAATCCATACACTAATAACATAAAGTCATCATCCTCACATTTGGGATTAACACAAATCTATATAGT
Source organism: Sequoia sempervirens (assembly GCA_007258455.2). Lineage (NCBI taxonomy): Eukaryota > Viridiplantae > Streptophyta > Pinopsida > Cupressales > Cupressaceae > Sequoia > Sequoia sempervirens. The sequence goes on along the minus strand of VDFB02192329.1, from coordinate 16,586 downwards.
GATTAACTGATACGTGCATCACATTTACACATTATGATTATCTTATATGTATTCAAAACATGTACACAATGTGACTAATTCATGCATACATTATATAAATTAAATGTGATAACTCATGGATGCATAAAATATAGATATTGCAAATTGATCATACATGCATCACATAAACATAGGATGACTAGCTCATGAACACAACACATTTTCCCCATGAAACTACCCATGTACCTATATCAGACTCGACTCTAACATGTGGGTCCATCTTATATAGTCAAGTATGCATAATCAAGATATCACAAGGATCCACAAGCACTTGGTAGGTTGTATTTTTTACATACAAACATTTTAAAGTGATCAATAAACCTATACACATAGTCTCATAGGTTTCTAAAAGCTATAAATACACCATGTTCAACAATGCTCACTATTACTTTTCCACTATTTGTAATGGAAATTATAAGGAGATCTATATTAAACTCAACATATATCCATGATAATTAATATTTATAGTAGCTAGATCATCCACACATATTAAGGGTTGTTCAAACCATTAGATGAGAATGGATTTATTCAACATAATCCATAAACACAAAGTTTGTAGGTTTCTATAACTCATTCATAGCAATGCCATATCTAAGTTTATCATTCACTTATTTCTTGGAAGAATAGAACTCACTAAGTCTTCAACCTAACATATACCTTCCTATACTTCTCAATGAGCCAAGACACACTGTCATAGTGTTCAACACATAAATTCTAATTATTTTAGTTCTAATAGGTCTAGAGGCATTCTCATACATTTAGATTAGAAATAGACCATAGAAGTGAGATAGTATATGAGGAAGACCATAAAAGGGATTAAATCCATCTAGTGCAACAAATCACCATTTACCAATGGCCAATCCAAAATATTCATTGTTCCAAAAAATTTATTAATTGATAACAAAATTCAAAATTCCTAGATTATTATTCCATATCTCAACGAAGTTCCATTAAATGTTTCCCAAAAAATAAAAATTCTTACTAGTATTAAAAAATCTAAGCATGTCCCTAGTTTAGTGAACATATCCTAAAGAATTTTCATACAACGGCATCAAGATCTCAAATTAATCCTCACCCTATTATAATTCATAACTCAACATGAATCTCCTAGAGTCCCTTACAAAATCATCTCATTAACACATGGGATAGGTTGATTACTTATAAATAATAAACAATCAAACTATGACCATTTCATAAAACTCATAATGCTCAAAATTCTAAAGTAATCACCAATTCAAGTCTCCACACATACCCATTAGGATAAATAGAGTTTTATACTAGATCTCTTTAAACTCTTTCGAATTTCCCACTTGGTATGGAATGTTTCATTTATTTATGTCAAAATTTATGATAATTATTATATCATCCCATGTTAAGTATACGATTGTATACATATATATATCTCAACTAACACTAATACCCACGTTATATGAAAGTATTATTATAAAAAAATAGGTTTCATTGTCCCACCCAATTTGATACTTACAATTATTAACCTTACAACAATCAAATCCATAATGTATATTAATGAATATAAGATAGGCATGGTTGTATCAAAGCATTGGAAAAAATGAAAGAGTTAATACATTGTCACAATACAAAATGTATGCAACACATGCTTTTAAGTCTCCAAGTGGAGTCCTAACATAATATGATCAATGATATCAAGTATCATAATCATATTATATTATATATCTTTCTTGACAAAGCATATCATGCATCAAGAAGCGCACATAAGAACCATCTAAGGTTCAAGGGACATACAATAGTAATTATAAACTTTCTTATAAACTTTCTTTAGACATGATTGATACTTAATTCATATCAAGATAGTGGGAAACACTATATCCATTAGATCACCATATGAAGATATATGCCCAATAATTTTACTAATAATAATATTCTTAACTTTTTAATTTTGTATTTCCCTACAGTGAAACCAACTTATTATATTGGTATAGGGTAAAAGTACAAACCTATGTCACACTTTATAAAGGAATCATCCAATATGAGAAAAAGTTCTCAACTTCAACCGCATAATTTAGTGGTATTTATTTTTCGAATTTCAAAATGATGTAAACTAATAAAATGTAGAAATTTTGTTGAAGTTTATTCCTATAATTTTTCAAATTTTTTTATTTTTAAATTTGATATTTTTTTATCAATTTAAAAGCAAATTTCGTTATGCTAAAAATTTCGAGAAAAAGTGGCGTTCAGTTGACATCAAGAAACAAATTGGTGTAGGTGCACCTTTTGAAAGAGCATGCCTCCATGAGGCCAAATGTATAATTTTGAGTTTGTATAGGAATTTTAAGTTGTAATAAAGCTTTATTAGCCATTCTTGAGGTTGTAATAGTCCTAGGAAGTTATTTTAGGGAAAATTTGTGAAATTGCAAAATCTTGACAAAAGTTGTCAATCAAAATTGTAAAACATGCAAAAAATTGTAAAGGCATGGAATGCCAAGAGTCAAGGGAGTTAAAGAGGTTGTTTAGGCACTTGAGGGAGTTGAAAAGTTTGAGAAAATGTTTAAAAGGATTTGATTCATCGTTGTAGGTTGTTGTTGATTTTGTAAAGGAGAAATCAATAAAAGTTCATTATTTCCTATTATTTCTAAGTTTTTCCTCCATTACCAGTAGTGTACAGTTTCGTACAGGTGGTACAACAACTGTAAAGCATATGAACTAAAAGGAATAGTTGTTGGACACCTTCCAAAGTTGGTTTGAGTGGTTGATCTTGAGTTTTGTTCATTTAGTGGACTGATTTCTCCAGGCGGTTAGGAAAACAGGGGTAAGAGTTCTTTTGAGAAAATGAACTCAAAAGTCCATTCCACCTTTCTGCAACCCATGTTTCTTGGTGGAATGGACTTGTATAATGTAGGAATAGGTATAGGAATAAAGGAATTGGTTTGGTGAAGGTTTTGAGAGAGATTTCCATGCCGCCTTGTAGCATAAACACAAATTTTGTGCCTTTTAGACAAGGCTAGAGAGTGTGATTTTGAGAAGTTGATTTAGGACTTGTTAGAGCTTGATGAGAAATGAGTAATCAAATGTATTTGAAGGTTTTTAAGAGATCTGAGAGGTTGTAAGTGGTCAGAGGAGTGAAATAGTGAGAAACCCTTGGTGAAAGGGGGTGGAAACAAGTGAAAAGTGAGAGGTTTATGAAGGAAGTGGCCTAAAGGTTTGAGGGAAGCATAAGAGAATGATAAAATAAGCATGTGTAGGCATAAATAAGCCTGACTAAAGTGGTTTCAAGTTGGAGAGTGATTAGGGTATATGCTTTTCAATAAGCCCTAGTTGAAAGAGGAAAAAGTGAGGGTTTTGTATATAAGGGCCTTAATAGGTGAGTGGAGACCTTAAAGTGGAATATTTTGTGGTTTTGTAGGCTGTCCTTTGACTGTTTGGAGGTTCCAAGTTTTGGATGAGAGTTTTGATATGAGTTGCTTTGAAAAAGAGGCATAATTCAATGTAAAAAGCCAGATTTGGGCTAATTGTTCCAAAAGAGTTGGAGTTGAGTTTTAGGTATGTGAAAGAGGACCTTAAAGGGTGACTAAATTGGTGATTGAAAGGGAAGGTTGTTTTGAAAATTTGTGAGTTAAGTGAAGAAAAGTTGTCTTATTGACCTACTAGGAAGACCTAGGGAAAAGTTGGAAAAAATAAGCAAAGAATTGAATTGTGAGAGAAAAGTGGTTTGAATCCTTTGGAATGGTGAAGATAAGTTATTTGGTTGCCCTGCATTGCATCACAAATAGAAAAAAAAATCATTTTCTCTTGATTTTTTTTCCTAGATAACTGACTTCAATATCTAGGGCGTAGATAAAAAAATTAAAATTTTGATGTATATTTTTCTCGTAATAACATTTTAAAGTCAAACTAACCCGAATTTGATAGTTTTCAGTTGACATCAATATTTTTTTTATTTTTTTCATTTTCAAAAAATAAAATATACCCTTTTGAAGAGGATTGTCTCCTCTAGGGTATCATATATTTTCCAATTTGTTTTATGATGATTTACTATTTTTTATTTAATTTCAACTAAGCCTCTTTTTGGGTTTGAACAACCTACTTGCAATATTTTAAAATGTTTATATACTAAAACTAATATATATATATATTTGGATTCAACACTGTGAGCTCTACAAAAGGGTATTTTTATTTTTTATTTTTATTTTAAAATTGATTGAAGAAATATACAATAGAGTTGAGAATTTCTGGAAATTTGAGAAAATGGTGACTTTGTTGCTATGTCACCTGCCATGTGGATATATTCGGCCGAATAGGATTCGGCTAAATCCTAGTCAGCCGAATAGCGTCCGGTTAAACCATATTCGGCTGAATACTATTCAACCGAATTGTATTTGGTCGAAACATTGATTTTTTCGAATTTGTTTTTTTGATTGTTTCTATTTTCATCGATTTTTTTTTTGTTTTCATCAAATTTCTACTAAAACATAAAATGGCCGACTTTCTGATTTTTTGAATTTTTTTTTAGATTTCTCCCATTTTTCTTCCAATTTTTATTGAAATAACTATTTAAGTTAGCTTTTATTAGTCTATTTTTAAAGTTTTTTCCATTTTTTCTCCACTTTTTAATGAAGTAACTATTTCTTATTTTTTTTAAAAATAAACTTTTATGATTTACTTTTTGCTCTTAAATCACTGAGCATTTAATACTGAACAATTGATACTTTTCTAATTATTTGCACTTGTCGAATAGGAAAATCAAGCATCTAAAACAAAAGATTTGGTAATTTTCTTTAATTTATTTTTTGTTTTGATGCTTATATGTTCATTGCTAGATTATTTTATGTTCATGCTTATATTTTTAGTGTTTTACTATGAACATTTTGAGCTAACACTTGGACTAACAAGTGGTGTAGTTGTCGACTATCGAAGACTAATATTGAAAAGCTACTAATATGTGGTTTTGCAGGATGTTTGGCCAAATACTTTTTATTTTTCCACTAATTTAGGCACTAATGTTAGATTAGAGGGTATTAAATGAACTTGCTTTTTGTGCCTGGAAGGATATAATAGACGTATGCTCACCCCTCACACCATACACTTGTCAAAGAAAGGAGGCATGAAATTACTAACGACATTTTGTAGGGCATTCGTTGAAGACTTGATTTTGAAACCAATTGTCTTTTAGCTTAGAACACATTTCAATTAGTGCTTTATAACAAACAATTGTCTTCTGCCATATAGATTTAACTCTAGGGGATGAATGAACACTGTTTGTTATGCTTGAGATGGTAGGGAGTATGCTCTCACCTTGTGCGAACTTGGTGATCAGAAACTAGACCAATCATCTTTGTATGTGTTTAATCCTTTAGAGGGCTTGCCTTGGTGGGAAAAAGTACTCACCCCAAGGAAACAACCCAATCAATAACAGGATAAAGCCAAGCTACTTCCAACCAGTATATAAAATGGGTGCTTGAGGAAAGTTCTAGTACCACAAGTGTGAATGTGTTATGTTGACAAGTGAATCCCTATAAACCCTATAGAGCATAACCTCTGTAGGCTAGGAATCCTCCTTATCAGAGCTAATCTTTCTGCATGTATAACCACTTGAACAGATGCCCTTACTAGACACCTCTTGTTGTAGTTGCCAAAATCCCTCTATTTTTTGGTGCAAGAGGTCGGACCTCTGAAGTCTTCCCACATACTTGTGGTTCTTCATAGAGATGAAGAGTTTATCATGGGAGATTCATGAGAACTCAAAGTTTGGTTGACCCGAGAACTGAGTGTCATGTAAGGGGGGCCTAGTGTGGCCAAGCTTCTAAGTCATCCACTAAGAATAAGCACAGCTAGAGAAATCCAAGAGGGAACTCAGTGAATGTTGTCCTTGCCAACCCTAGGATTGTGCATGATTGTTTTCATCTTGAATCAAGAACAAACTGAAAAACATTTTATCTGCTATGTCTTGCATGTGTGTTCAAAAATAACTCTCAAACAAACATCACACTTAGTAATTTGTAACATTTCAAGCTTTGCAAATCCCAAAACATCAAAAACTTTCAAAAACTTTGACCCCCTAGGGCTCTCTGGTTTAGTTTGACATAATTTGCAACTCTGTTGCCTCTTGATCACCAATTACACCATCTTCACACCTAAAAAACCTATTCCTCACCCTCCCCCACCACCAAATTTTCCCTTATAATCACCTATTATCTTCACACCTTGTCTTGATATCATTCTCTCTCCCCCACATCATTAGTTTCTTCACCATTATTATCCAAAATCAACCTTAAGATCTATCCCAAAAATCAACATTTATCATGTCACCACTTTGCAAACCAAATTTTTCACTAGGAAACAATCTAGATCCCTCATCACCCTTCCTAATCTTAGGGTAGTTTAAGAACTTTCCTATCTTAAGTTGCATCTTTGATAATTTAGCTTAAGGAGTGGCTACCTTTTTGCTAAATTTTTCAAAATCATCTTTTATCTACCATTGCTTAGGAACTTTCCCATCCTAAGTAAGAAAATCCTAAATCATCCATCCTAAGGATTTAGATTACACCTTTTGATCATAAGCCTTGGTTGTTTGTACCATCAATTGAACCAATCATCCCATCAATCCAAACAAAACATCCTTAATCACATCATCAAAAAATCAATCCTAAGGTCATCCTATAATCCACAATCTAGTCCAAGGTCCACATCTTTAATCTCTTAAAGAATTCTCTCCTTGCACTCCAATCATCTCGTGGGACCTCAACTAATTATTGCCAATATCCCCTCTTCCACTAACATAAATCAACCAATGTCCCCCCATTAACAAACACAACCTCTTCCATAAACACAATCTCATCCAACGCCAACCCACCACTTTCCTCAAGTACCAGAACACCTCTCATAATAAATACTGATGTCCCTCTTTACACAAACATAAAAAAAACCCTAAATAACCTACCCCCACTTTCATCACACCTAAGGGTCACTATTCCCTCAAATGCTAGCATCACTTATGCCCCCACCAACCCAACTATAACCACACAATCTCACCCCACCTCATATATTTATGCCAATTATATCACCCCACAAAACACATCCCAACCCCCTAATAACACACTACTTCCCCCACCCCCTAACAATCCAAATCATTAAAAAAAAATCACCTATAAAGAACCCTACCCCCTAATAATTCTAATTATGCCAAGGACTTGCTAACCGTTTCCCAAAATGAGACACTTTCCTCCTTTGGACACATATAATCAAACAAATGACATGAATAACATCAAAGAATAATATAAAGAAGCTATTATAGATCAAGTTAAAGAAGAAGATACAAAAGCTACCATGGATCAACTTGATATCCTGAATGATCAAGAAGAGTTGAGCATGACAAATGATAAGGCCAAAATATCCTATCAACTAGGATCATCCACTTTTATCAAATCAGGCTTTCTCATAGATGAGAAGATTCCAAACAACAGTTTCCACATACATAATGATGGGTTTACATCTTGTTTTCACAGTAAAAAATAGTCATAACTCCATGATATTAGGGGACACTTTATCCAATACAAACATCAAAAAGTTTGAATGCACATTATTTTTGTATGCAGGTGAATTCAAATCTGAGCAATTTTTGATGTGGAATAAAAAGACAAGAACAAGGTTGTATGATCGAAAAAGAGATAGTAGAAATGTGGATGAAGGAACATCTTTTGAAGAAGAAGCCATGGAAATTGTTGATGACCAAGGAGTACAAGTACCAGGACAAACTGAAGGTGGTCATAGAAATATTTTCCTTGGTATGGAAAATCTTATAGAGATGGATGAGGAATCCCTTTTTAATAATATTTCATCTGAAGATATGTTATTTGAAAGCACAGTAAGATTACACTGTAAAATAATATGGGATGAATATTTTGAAGAAAAGTCTATAGTTGGAAGAGCACAGTTATTTGCAAAATTATTTAGGAGGAAAGAAATGACCCCTGTTTTGGAGTTGTTAGGGGTTGATAATAAGAAAAATTCATCAGGATCATTAAAGAAAACAATAGTTGAAAACCTACAAGAACCATTGAATTCTATTGAAAACAAGAGTCAAGCTATTGATTTAAGTGTTGCATGTAGAGCATTGATGACGGTAATTTATAGTAAGAAATTATCACATAGAAGACAAGTTAAAGCAGTTTTTGAATTACTCAATGTTTCTAGGAGAACTGTTCAAAGATATATCAAAAAGAGAAATAGATTGGATGGAAATCTTGAGAATAACTGGGTAAATATTTGTAGGGTTCCCCGAAAAGATAAAATCTAAGAAGATGTAAAGGAATAAGTGATTGAATATTGGACCAACCACTCTCACGTTTCTTCCAATAGAAGGGACACTATACAAATAAAAGGTGCAGATGGTAAAAAAAATTCAGATCTGAAACATTTTATAGATACAACTCAAAGTGAGCTTTTTAAAGCATTCAAACAAGAATTTTCAGATGTGAAGATTTGTCAAAGGATGTTTGAGAGACTACAACCAATTTTTGTACATATAAATAAGATACATGAGACTTGTTGTCGAAATCATGTTGAATTTCATCTACACCTTCAAACATATAGAAAACCTATGGCAGTAATCAATCCAAATATAGTCATCCCTGGAAGTACAACACAATTTGTGAAGTCTCTTCTATGCGAAAAATAAAAAGATTCAGATGAATTGAAAGTGTAGTGTATTAAAAATATATGTAATGAATGTGGAAATTTGAAGAATCTTTTATAGGTTGACAATATTGATCATTCAATGCAAGTTATGTGGAAGAGATTTGAATATGAGAAATACTTGAAACAAAGTCAAGAGTTGAGAGTTGAAAAATTGTTCTCAAAGAGAGTGAGTTGTCTTACAATGAGTTTATGAACAAATTTTGCAATATCATATATCCACATATTCAACATTGTCATGGTGCTAGATGGCAAGCTAAGCAATTGCGTGACTCAAAGAATTGCTTTCCAGCGGGTTGTATTCTCTCTATTGTTGATTTCTCTGAGAACTATACATTTAGTCCTCAAACTGAAATCCAAAGTCAATATTATCATTTAGAGCAAGTTGCAATATTTGTACAAGTTTGTTATAGGCATGCCGAAGAACATCTGTATGGTCTACAAAGTAGCAAAGATGAATGAATTATCATCAAAGAGGTTCACTTTTATATCAGTGATGATATAGGTCATGATAGAAGCTATGTAGCCCATTGTTTTGCAATATTTTTTGAAGACCTGAGATGGCGTCAAATAGATGCTTCACAACAGTCAATAGATGTGCTGGTAAGTGTTGGTTTTTTTTTTGAAATTATATGCTTATTTGTTTACTTAACTTGTTCAAACTTAATTAGTTGTACACATATAGTTTATTTTTACTATCTTGGTTTTAAATGAAATTGGTTGTAATGTCACAGGACAATTTAAGTCTACAAAAGCTTTTAATTGGTTAAGCCAAAAACATATTAGACACGACATAATTTTTTTGTGGAATTTCTATGAGAGTGGACATGGAAAAGGAGAGCATGATGGAGCTGGAGCATGTGTGAAGTGTGCACTTTGCCAACACGAACTTGTAGGTAACACCATATGGATTTTTAGAAAAAATCTAATTATGTTTTTTGAGATCGTATTTTCCTTTCAACTATAAAACCTCTTAACTTGACATTTCACCAACATGAACTTGTAGGTAATGCCATAATGAATGCACATGAAATTGTTGAATGATGCAAAATTCATTTTGCTGCCCATGACTCAATATACAACACACAATATTTTTGGGAAGTTAAAGGTACATAAATGAATTTGTTTTATGAATTTCAATGTGTACATGAATTGAATTTTCAATTTTATACACGTTTTAATTGGATGTTTGAAATTTATAGATATTGATCGATCAACTCTTACTACTTTTCAAACAATTAGTGGTATTAGAAGTTTGCATCAAATCATGACAGTAGGACATAGTAGGCCTCCAATAATTCAAGTGAGAAAAATCATGTTTTTGTGTTGATTGCATTGAGAACAATGCAAATACTCTACAATGTGAGAATATTAGAAATGGGTATGTTTCACAATGGGAAATAAAACAATTGGTGGACACATCAAACCCTTTTGAAGATAATGACATTGTAGATATCTATGATCCTCTATATTCAACTGATTACAAATGTGTATCAGATTTAGTTGTTATAGGTAAATTTTAAAATTTTAAATTGAATTTTATTTCTTACAATTGATTTAAATATTCTACCTAAGTTGAGCATGGTTTACTACATGGTGTGTACAAGAGATATTTTTGTTGTTCTTGTAGATCCTGACAATGTAGAAGGTGTAGATTACTATCTACTAAGATTTACGCAACCAAAATGCAAATTGTCAAAATCAATGACAGATGGTGATGGACAAGAGTATCCTACTAGATCAGTGGTTGTTGAAGGCACATACTATCAACAAACAAAGATAGATACAAATGGCATTATATTTATTGATTATATGCCAGGTCAAAAGGTTTTACATTATAGTCATTTAGTTATAGCAACAAGATTAAATCTTGAAACTTTACCAAAAAGAGGGTGTGCCAAACAAAGGTGGAGGTTGCCTATTGAAGACCATGAAAAGATTTTGGAGATAATAAAAGATAGAGAGGATCCAGATTATATGTACTAAGAACTTTAAGATATTTTTGTACATTTATATTTTTTATGACAATACATACATGTAACATTTGGGGATGAGGTCCCCCATTTGTGATCTCATTGGTTCATAGCTCCGGGTCAAAAGCATTTACCCCTTGAATAAAAATAAAATATATGGACCTAAATTTGAAAATATTTTTATTTTATGTTGAATTCAAATAATTTCATTCAATAGTAGCCCATGAAGCTTTCTTTTTTGTGATCTTATTTGCCTATAAACCTTTCTTAAGGTGATCTTATTTTCCTATAAAGCTTTCCTAAGGTCAATATAACCACATGTTTGTGGATATCTTTGGTGCATAATTATAACACATAATTTTAATCTTACTTTTGATGATATAAAAAACACTATAGTTGAGAAAACTCTTCACTTAATTCCTAAAATCCTTCCCTTCATATGTTGTATTGTGAATCACAAACACATACTTGTTATCTCATCGAAATAAATGTAACATCATAGTATCAGAGATAGAATAGTACAATTTATAAATAACTTTCTCATTTTCAAGTGAATTTTATTTATTTGTAAATCTAAATATGAAATTTAAGTTTTGGCTAAAAATAAATATTTATTCCTTTATTAAGCTCAAGCACCTTAGTTAAAATGGAATTTTACTTGATTTAGTAAAGTAAAAATGAATTTGTGAAGTATGGTATACAAATCATTATTTAAGTTTTAATTAGACTAGCTTAAGAGACCTTCAGTTATGTGTCTAGATTTAATCCAATTGCATAACCTTGTTATATAATCACCATCACTTACTTCCCTACAAAACATATTTCTAGAATAAATAATTTCTAAGTTGGAGGATTCCAAATCTTATACCATTAAATTTTCTACCCATAACCAATGAAAAAAATATACTTTGAAATCTAACTTAGAGCATTTTTTCTAGGTGTTTGAGTGTAAGCCTCACAACCAAACACTTCCAAATGTGCAATTAAATATTTTTTCCCATCCATACTTTGTATGGTGTCTCTTCAACAAGGATGGAAATAGGAAACTTATCTATCAAATAACAAAAAATACTAACAAATTACTCCCAAATAATTTGTTTCAAATTAACACAACTTAACATACTTTTATTTATTTCCTTTAATATTATATTCATTATCTTAGCTACCTCATTTTTATATATATGGAATATTTTTCTATTAAATTACAATCCAATTATGTTTGCAAAATTATTCAAATTATTCAAATTAACTCTAAAATCCATTTTGCTATGAGAATTTAACTTTATTTTGCTTATGAAACACACAATCTCACCTATATATTTATTCTTCAATGTTTTTGATCCTTTCTCACCTAGATGCGGTTTGATCTTTGATGTCAAAACATTGGCATATCAACTAATTCATTACATGATCAAAAGTCATGGCATAGTTAGATTAAGTAGTACCATCCAATCCAAATAAATTACAATGCCTAATACCCTTTTCTAAAACCAAATCTCCCCTAACCAATTTTTAACCATGATCTTATCATAAATAATATGCACAATATTATCATCCATCTTAAAATCTTAAATATGATTTTTAGCTAAACCATGAACATGCAACACATCAAATAGTGTCTTCATTGTGCCATCACTAAAAATTAGTGTTATATTACCCTTAACAATGATCTTATGATAATTTTTTTCACCTAATTAGACCTCTCCACCATAATATTATATATATAATTTATGTAACACTTCCTATGTGAATTCATATGAAAAGAGGCACCTAAATCAATATCTCTAAATATAATAGATTATTAAATTCTAAAATATTTTTAATTAGTGATGAACTATAATTTTCAAGCGTAGAAATGGGTTCAAAAAATTTCAAGCAAGATGAAACAATAAATTTGAGTGAATTTATAGTGAATGCGGAAGTTACATATTCTTAATTTTTAATGCAACATGAAAATTAAATAAAAATATGATTATTTTAGGGTTTTTTAATATTAATATTATCTTTATTGTTAAATTTTAAATAATTGATGTGTAAATAGTTGTCAAAACCCTTTAGAATATAGTTGGTAAATTAGCCTTAGAACATATTCAACCTGCCATTCCCAACTACCTTATTGAACCAAAAATCATTAAATTAATTCATTTTTTTATAGATTAAAAGTGAGCAATCTAATATTAAAGTTTCCCAACTTAAAACCCTAATTAGCTTCAAGAATTTCTATTTCCATAATAAGATGAACCATAATGTGAAAACATAATGTAAAAAGTATATATATTGTAAAACATAATAAGATGAACCATAATGTGAAACCATAATGTAAAATGTATATACTATAAAACATAATAAGATGAACCATAATGTGAAACCATAATGTAAAATACATATAATGTGAAGATCATCATCTAAGAACCATAATGTGACAAATAACAATATAAAATGTATAGCAAATCATGTATCCACATGTAAAATAAATCAAAGTGGAGGATGCCTAATATGATTGTGGATCGATCTCTCTCTTGAACCCTGTTTGGATCCATGTCCCAATTCTCTAGATCCATGGCCCAATGCCTCTCTTGATCCTTGTCTCGATCCAATTTTGAGATGGTTACATGAACTGAATTTATTTTATTTGCAAATTTTATCAAAGAGTTCACTTTTTCAAGCCTCTTACAAGTTACAATCAAGTTCCCTTCCTTTTGCAATTAGTTAAATGCAATAGGAAAATATAATGAGGGTGCTCTTTTGATCTTTTTTTTAGTAGATCCTTTTTATACTTATTTTTTAAGTTTTTCTACTTGTTCTTTTAATACAAATCCTACTGAACATGTGTCACTAAGATAATTTCATCACCTTTTATAGCCAAACATTGGAGCTTAAATTATCTGCATGTGAAAGGTAAACTATTGATGTTCCACTATTAGTTACAATAGATAGGTTTTTGTATGTTAGAAAGGGTGAATGAGTTGTGAAGAGCATAAAGCACTAGAGAATTGAATGCCATTAGAGATAGGATTTATGAGGGAAACATAAAGAAGTGACATGATAAGGTTAGGTTTAGAGATGTATGGAACAATGGAGTTCTTTTGAGGAGATTCTGAGTTTTCTATTTCTTGTTGATGACCTTCATAAGAAGTAGAAACATGATTTATAAGAAAATATGAGCCATTAGAAAGACCCATCTAGATAGGTGCAAGGATATTATGTATTTCCATATTGGAATGAAATAGATCAAGTCATGCATATAGCTTCTCTTGAGTTTTCTTCTTCATTGTCAAACAATAAATTCAAAGGGAACAATATTGTCAAATAGTAGAAAGTGTTGTAGAGAAGTGGTTACAATATGAAAAGAAACAAGGAACCAACCAACAACTCCTCACCCTCATATACATTCCAAAGGTTGAATATTCTTTGTTAAAAATAATCAAATATAAGAAAAAACAATATTATAAATTCACACTAGAGTTAATTATTTCTATAACATTGTTATAATATTGTAAAAGTGAAAATTGTATACCTTGCACTTTTCCACTTTCATTTTGGACTTAGATGGACCAAGTTGTCCCTAATAATGAGTAGCATATAAGTGACATTTTTTTGTATAAAATTCAGCAAATAACTTGAACCTGACTTGTTCATATCCTCACACATCCTAATAGTCTAGGCTCAATTTATGTTTTACCCTTTCCATCATCTGGGTCAAATATGGGGGTACAAAGATGAACTTGGTTCAAATCTGCAACAAAAAATTGAAACTTAAGATTTTTAATTCAAATTTAATCTTAAAACTAAGGTAATCCCTTCCCAACTACTCATTACTTGTTGATTTTAGTTCACAATATGTTATTTGTGTGCTATACATTGTATAAAAGGACAAAACCAAATTCATTATTAGGGCATGCTAGAATCTACGAATCAATTAAAGTGTTTTGTTATATATTTTATCATCATAATCAAAGCATACACCAACATGCCATCAACATACACGTCCTAAAAATATTGCATGATTTTTTTGGCTTCAATCTTGTTCAAACTATTGATTCAAATCAAGGGGCTTAACATATGGAGAAAATTCTCAATTAGTAAGCTCCTAGAGTTGTTTGTAAACATTGTCAATCTTTAGATATATGTCTAAAATGTCAAGATGAATGAAAATGTGAAATATAGAGACAAATAGGTTGAATTCACATACATAGGTCAAATTTGAGCATAGTGTTGAATTCATACCATGGGAGTTCATTTTCACAATCATGGAAATGACTTAGAGCACCAAAGATAGGTTTTTAGTTTGACATGTTACCTTTGATAGAGTACCAATCATTAAACACAATAAGTCACAAAATACACCATGTCACAATATTTTACATCAATCCTAAGGCTAAGTATTTTTCATACATATTATATTCTTGTTTATTGCTTTTGTGACAGTGTATTTTGTGACTTATTCCTTTTTATTGCTAAGTATTATATTCCTTTTTATCTACTCCTCTATTATGTGTTTTCTTGTCTTCCCTCTAACAAAATCAATAAAAAGGAATATTTAATTAAGTGCCAAAATAACAAATCAAAATAAATCAATAAATCATAAATAAAATAAACTAATGATAATTGCGGTACTATGTTTTCCAAGTGTCAACAACATAATCTCTTTCTTTTTTTTTATCAAACAACAAATTTATTAAGCTTGGAAATTCGATTTCATACTTTAACTATTCGAGAAATAGTCAATGCTTTGTAATAGAATACAATTTTTGGTAAGCCTACAACAAGTAATGAAAGCACTGGACCAACAAACTGTCGAGAATACAAAGTTTGATTTATGTGCTCAGACCAAGCGCTTGTTTCTTTAGGAGCTATGGTTATACTAGTAAAATCATAATCTCAATACAAAATAGCTTGGGAGGCATTTACCATGAAGCTAAGCACAAAAATCAGGTTCACTTTTATCAATTTTGTTACTAGATAGATTCACTCCACTTAATTAGTATTTTTAAGTTATTTTGCATACCACACAAAAAAAATATACAAACAGAGTTTAACAAACTCTAAAATGTTGTGCAATTCATATAGAATATGGAATTATACGATTGTGGTTCAATGTCTAGAAGGCAGATCTAGGGCTTCTTGTTCCGAGCATTAGAACAATTTTGAGAAATTTTAGAATAGATGAAGATCTAAAATTAACCCTTATCTTGAAAACCCCAGATAGGTGCAAGGATACTAATGTTATTTCTCAACCTATTTTGCAGTTATTAGGGCTTCTTGTTCCGAGCATTAGAAAGACCCATCTAGATAGGTGTAAGGATACTAATGCTATTTTTCAGTTCACAACTAAGCCAAAAACTGCATGTCATAGATTCATACCCTATTATCATATTCATAAGCAAAACTTGCATGTTGCAGTTATCAAGATTCCTTATGCAGAAACTGCACATTAGAAATTTATTTTTTGATTTTTTCTAAAAACAACACTTATAGGGAACAAAAACACCATAATTTCACAACTCAAACCCTTATATGAGTACAAAAAATGACCTTATCAAAAATGACATGGGAAAAGTAATATTCAACCAAGAAAACTGCAATAAAGAAAAAACCCCAAAAACAAAATCCCTAACTAACAGTTACTGCATAAGGAAGCTTAAATAAAACACATTTTTCAATTCAAACTAGTTGATCATTAAACAAAAAAAGCACTTCAAAAACGAAATGCAAACAATTGAATGAATGAAACCTGGCTTTGAACTCGCTTTTGTAGATGGGATCTTCGCTCAAGCTGCCTCCAACCACAACTTCGAGCGAACAACCAAAATGCCTGGGCCCTATATTTTTTGTTTTTATATCCTCCTTATTCGGTCAGAAGGTATTTGGCCGAGTAGGTTTCGGTCAAAATCTACTCGGCCT
>VDFB02192327.1:0-16171 GCA_007258455.2 Sequoia sempervirens | reverse complement strand
TGAAACCCTTAATATTCATTATTTTCAAAAAATAATAATAGCCTAGAAAGTAGACTCGAAGCACTTCGACTCTTGTTCTTGTTGTATCTTCAAATTTTGAGCGTAACTTCATTTTCTCGTGAACATTAGACTTTCCTAATTTCAAAAAAAGTGGCATCTTAAGAGCCATTTTTGTGTCATAGATTGGTTCACACACCCACATATATACATACATATGTGTTCCTTTTTCAACACACACAAACACATACACACACACCACAAATATATATTCATATATATAATTTTTATATATAATAATCTACAAAATGTTATTAAGTACACCAATTCACTTACACCCAAGCAAAACAAGAAGAATCATGACCAAATGACCATAAGGTTTCACTTACCTTCAAGATGATAAAGACAACCCTAGACAAATGTATGTTAAAATAAGTCAACCACTTGACTGATGCTAAGCTCAAAGGGCATTGCTAGAGAGCTCATAACTTTACCCTTCTCTTAGGTGATACTCCCCCTCTCCCTCTTGAGTGTGTGCAGAAATGTTCTTGTAAATATAATCAAGAAACAACCAAGTAGTTAGTCATAAACAATTGCATCATAATCATATTGTTGCATTTTTATTAGTAACTCATTTAACTGTAGAAACATCACATCATATTTCATCATAATCATATCATCACATATCCATTAGTAATTCATTTAAATGCAATAATATCACATTGCATAAATTCATCATAGCATTTAACTTTCTAGATTTCACAGTCTCATATTTCATCATAACAATTACCATAAAGTAAAAAGTAATTTTGGAAATCAAGGATGGGGTGTAACACTTGGTGTAGACTTTATTTGCACTGCTACTGCTCTTCGGAATGAGAAAGACAAAAAAATTGTTACTCTCATGTGTGCTGGACTGGAGAGGGTTTTAATGGAGACCTTTGCTCATTATGTTGAATTTAATGAAAACTTGTTTTGCCCTGCATAGATAGAGAGAATTTAGGAAGTTGTGGAAGGAATTTGCATCTTGATATTCACTCTCTCTATGTAAATTCTTGTACTTGAAATCCCCCTTTTGGATATAATGTAATATATATATATATATATATCAATTTCTATATTATAATTGCTCTTCATAATTTACTGAATTTGATATTCTTTGATTTTTCTTCATGTGCTTCACGTTTTCTGTATTGCATCATTTCTATTTTCTATATTATCTTAACTAGGGATATTTAAATGCTTGAGATGGTCATCTTAAGAATAATGTATGTAACCTACATTGGGTCCCAATGAGGTTTTGAGAACATTTTCAAAAACTGATGTGGTTTTAAAAACCTTTTTATTCTCCAGTTCACAATCTTTCTTTAAGGAATAATTTGAAAAAATTAAGTGCTTTCTTAAAAGGGGCTTCGAAACGAATAAAACACTGAATCTTTAAAAAAAATCCTTCACTGTCAGAAATAAAACAGGTTTTTGAAACCCTATCAAGGATCGACAATGGTTTTGAAACCTTACAAAAGCTTTGAAATAGCATTAGTTTTGCTTATCACTTTACTTTTTCTTCTTTTAGTCGGCGCTCACCATGGTTGTGAAAACCATTTTGGCCTTTGACACTAATTTCATAACTTTATAAAGAACCAATACAATGACAAACTTTAGGTCTAACTTTAGAAAGTCAAGCAAAATGGGGTTGTGACAACCATAGTGACATCTGACATAGTTTCGAAAACCATGGTAAGGGGAAATAATTTTAACTTAAGAAAAAAATTCATGGGTGTACATGGTTTTGAGAGGAATGAAAAAAACTATGGTTAAAAATGGCTTAAACTGGGGACAAGGACTACAAAGGATGAATCAAGGGACCTAGAATCTTAATAGTAGACTAGTGTTTTTAAATTCATTGGGAAATAGAGTCAAAAAAATTGAAGGGGAGAATCTAGAGCAATCCAAAAATGGGACAAACCATAAAAGAAGCTAAATTAATAGCACAACAAAATTTCAAAGCATGTACAAGGTAGGGAAACCCTACCTCCATGGACACTTAGGGTTATTCATACAAAACCATTGACAGATTGTGAGAAGTATGATCCACTACGGAATGCATTTCCATGTAACACTTGTAGACTATGTAATAACATGTAGCCCCAAAGGAGAATTTTTCCTATTAAAAGGAATTCATGTGTGTAGTTTCACCACCAAAAAACCACTTTTCATCATTATGATATAAGATGGATTCGTTGCACATGGGTCTCGTTGTTCTCAAGAGATCACCAGGGAAAGAACTGCCCTTATACACCTCAGCATAAGCAAGTTAACAAAAATTTAGAGAAGTATACCCAAGTTATGTTTCAGAGAAAGTCACTTCAGATCTTGAGAGAGTGAAACTCTAAGATTTTTTCCTTAGATGAGTGTGCTCTTGCCCAAAAGACAACAGTGTAGTTTCAGGATAGTATCATAGCGCAATGTCATCTAAAAGACGCATTGGCATCCTAAGAAATAGAGGGCTCAGGAGCTCAAGTTGGAAAAACCTAGTTTCACTTCTGGGCTCAGATCTAGGATGTGCTGAATGAAATAACCAAACAGGAAGCCAGAAGTTATAACAAACACAAGGGACTTAGAGAAATCTTACGTCTTATTGGGCATTCGGATCTTCACTCCAAGCTCCACTTTGCAACCTACACATAGAAGAACGAGGGGAAAAGGTTGGCACTATATAGGGGTCTGCCTCAGTTAGACCCCCATTTTGGTGTTCCCACCTCCACAGATAGCCAAGTTGGAAAGGAGTGCAAATGAAGTAAACAAAGCATGTGGTGAAAGAAAAACCTGCTTTAGGAGTAGAACCCACACCAAGAAATAGTAAATGAACAAGTAGGAAAGGAAATTGAGAGAGAGAAAGCATTACCCAAGATCCTAGACCCTCTTCAGAGCACATGGACACACCATTGAGTGCTTTCTTGAGAGTTGTTGCTACTGGAAGGACCTCAGTTTGGCATGGCTTCGCTTGTGAGAGTGTTTCTATCAAGGATGAAGAGAACTCAAAGATGGAGCAAATGGTAAGAGAGCTTGAATGAATGAATTCTAACCCAAAATGTGAGAAAGGAAGGGGTTTTTGGTGCATGAAAGGGCGAAAAAGAGTCGTTACATCTGAAATATAACTACTCAGACATGTGTCGAGAGAGTCAAGATTCCAAATTCCCTATTTCAAACTCAAAAAATCACCAGGATGCTAGCACGTTGTGTAGACATTTGTGCACCACATAGGCATCCAAAGCCTAGATTTTCAAGAAACATGTCAAGATTTTGTTACTCTACCACAAGTCTACATGGAGTCAGAATTGCAAAATTCAAACCAATGGGATTTTTTCATTAATGCTCTAAGGTGTCATAAATGCTAGGAAAAGGTGAAAAAATGTGGAATTTCCCCTAGGTGCAATATTGCGACATTAAATTTTTCCCCCACTTTAGTGGGCTTGATTTTGGAAAAAATCAGCCTCCCTAAAGTAGAGAAGAAAAATTTCATCTAAATTTAGAATTTTACAGATTTGTGTGCCAAGAAAAAGGGGACCTTAGATGCCACTAAATTTGAGCTAACCGGTACCGAAGGTACCCCTAGCAACTGAGCTCAACAAATAGGGAAAAAATGGTCATGGAAAATCATTCAAGAATTTAACCTTCAAAACTCAAATTTTGGATGAGCCTCAAAAATCAAAAGAAGCTACAATGGCAAGAAGAATGATCAAGAAAAAGTCATTGATTCAGAAGAAAAATATGATCGAGAGGTAACTATATGCCCCCTCCTGAGTTTTCCCCCAACTTGGTGGGGTAAATTCAGGAGAAACGGGAGAGCCATAAGCTCTAGGAAAAATGGGCCATGGGGGACCTATATATACCTAGGTGGGCCCCTAGAAGGGTCATTTTCACTATTCACTTTGAGAAAATTGTTGACTTTTGTGAGAGAAAAGTCAAAAAAATGCCAAGTAGGAGGGAGTATGAGGCATTGAGGTTGGAGTAGTTACACGATGACATCACTGAGGGTCACGAGGTGGACTAGGTAGGCCTCTAAGCCTCATTTTTCATGATTTAAGGGCTTTTTTTATCATTTTTTTATTTGGTGAGGTGCATCAGAATCTATTTTGTGTGCATGCATCCAAATGTGCACTATCATCCAAAATGTGCACTGAGGTCCCGATCCTGCGTTGGTGTCTCGAGGACATGCTAGCGTCCTCGAGGCATCCATGGCAGATAGGGATGCATGTGAAACATGCAAACATTTGTGCGGCGTGCATAGGTCTTGTAGAAAAAACATTTTGTTTTTCATAGTGAAATTCGATGTTCTAACTTAAAATATTCTCACTTTTGTAGGAGTATCTAGAGATTTGCGAGCATCCAGGAGGGCGAGCTTTCTAACTCATTCACGAGCAGAGGGAATGTCTCACAAAGGACGAGGTCACACACCTAGAGCAAGTTAGTCTTTGGCATGTGTTCACCATGCCAGAGGTGTGTTATCATGAGTGGATGCTGACAGCATTGATGGAGTGGTGGGACGCCACCACATCATCTTTCTAGCTACCCACTAGGGAGATGACTATCACACTTGAGGATATTTATTAGATCCTTGGACTACCTATCCATGGATGGTGGGTGGCCCTAGATGATACCCGATCGACACAAGAGCGAACAGAGGGAGTCCTCTACTACTCAGGACAAATGGACGGAGACGATGGCATGAGCCACATCTACACGCATTGGTACAACCAAGCAAGGACCAATACACTACTGTTGCGCTGGGTGATGGTTGTGACCGTTGCTTTTTGGATCATGATAGATGGGAAAGGCTCACACCTACACGAGGGCCTTGTCCACACAATCAAAGAGATGATGGAGCGCATGACAATTTTTTACTTGGGGGCGCAGCATGCTTGCACACCTCTACCAGGAGCTAGGATAGTACATCCACTATAAGTATCATAGCCTTACTACATGCACACTTGTGCAGGTGTGGTCCTTCACCCATATAATGTGCAATAAGCAGGCTGGTTTTCCCCAGCAATAGCCATATCGCGTCCCCATGGCCCACTAGTAAGACATAATAGGCCAGTGGAGATTCAACGATTTATAGCTTTGGAAGCTACAGTTTGATATGCTTATTGCAGATGGGGTCAGATGGAGACCCTATCAATTTTTTAGATTCATGGATGATAGCAAGTACTTGCAGAACCTGCAACAAGACTATTTTTTGGTAGGTCATCGTGACTATATTATAGTACCATACTACTAGAGTTAGGTCATGCGACAGCATGACTGTCCACAAATGATTCCACCAGATGTGCCTATAACATCATGAAACAAGAAATATCAAAGAAATAACATGCAATGAAACTATAATGTAAACTAAGCTAACAATAAAGAACAATGGAAGATAAAAGCGTAAATAAAAGAACCATCTCACCGAATATCTACACAATTCCATGCATAACTCTGATTGTCCTTCCCCATTTTTTTGTTTGATTATAATTTCCCTCATATTTCTTTGTGCAAGTATAGCCTATGATAGTGATTTGTCAAAAAATCGAAGATTCAAATAATAGATAGCTTCCAAAAGTCATAAGATTTCAGGAGGAGTAACAATGATGAAGTTCAGGTCAATTTATAGAAAATTGATTGTTTGAATGACAGGCTCAAATTGAAAGATAGACGGATGATTAATATTGAAAGATTCGACATGTATTAAGATCAGTTTCAATAGTGACGTGAGTGATAAAACATAAAAGGTGGGAATTAAGATTAAATAATAAGTAAATCTTTATTTGAAAGTGTTTGAAACTTAGAATAATAATGATTGCATGCAAAGATGAGGATTAGTATGGATGAAACGGTATGTTCGAATGCATGAATGAATTAATTAATTAAATAAAGTTATTTAATTAAAAAATGTGTGCATGCAAAAGAATTAAAAAAAGATAATTGATTGATTAAAACAGAGAGTCCATTTGTCAAAGACAATCAGATATTAAATCAAGAGATAACTCACTGATTTAATTAAATCTCAAGCTAAGTGGTGAATGAATAATTAGATAACTAGGTGATTACCCAATTATAGAAGAATATGCCAAGAATAATTCCTTTTATGAATTAAATGATTATTTAATTCAGCATTCAAAATTAAAGAATTACATTAAATAAATGAAGATTTATTTAATTGACCGAAGAAAAGATTAATGAATAATTAAATAATTAAATGTATTTATCTAATTATAGTCAAAGGTGTGATAAGAATAAATTAAATAAGAATTTATTTAATTTCAGAAAGAGGATAAAGTGAATTAGTGACGTAATTAAATAAAGAATATTTATTTAATTAATCAAGATTGAATAAAGATAATTGTGAATTAATTAAATAATTAACCTTATCTAATTAATAGAGGAATAAAGGTTAAAATTACTTAATTAAATAAGTAAAGTTATTTAATTAATAGATGAAAAAGGACTTTAGAAAATAATCAAATAATTAACAATATTTAATTATGACAATGAAGGTATGAATTATGAAGAAATCGTAGTCATAGGCTTAGACCAATTTTTAGTGTTTGCATTTTGCCCCTTTGATACAATGTCATTTTGGCATTGTGTCAAAGAAAATCAATCAAAACATGCCCCAGTCGTGCCCCAGTGTGAAATAAGTAAGGGTATGCCCCCTCAGGAAAAATGACAAATTTTCAAAAAGTTCCAAAAAAAATGGAAATAGTCCTTATTAGTCAATTTGATAGCTAGAAGTTCGATGGTGGTGAAAGAAATTAGTTTTGGCGAAGTTTGATAGGTGAAATGGTCATTTGAAGTTGAGAAAAAGTGCGGCCAGTACACAAGGTTTGAGAAAATCCCTCCAAAAACCCTAGGCATAAATAGAAATAGCAAGAATTTTCATTTCATTTACACACGTCAAGTTTGGAAATTGTGATTTTTGCTCTGGAGCTCTCTGCAAACATGTTGTCAGTTCCCTACACAAACCACCGCAGATATCAAATTCAGACATTCAGATGGCCAACAGAAGCGGGACCCCCGGTATGTAGTCGAAAACCATCTTTTGAAATTTTGATTTTCATGCATTTTTAGGCATTTAATTTTTAATTTTCAAATGTGTCACTTTTGAATCAACGCATATGCATGCATATTCAATGCATATGACTGCGGAATGATGCATATGTAAAATCACACTTAGGGTAGTTTAGGCAGTTAGAATAAATGATTGCATTTTCTTTTTTATGCACCGCATTTGTACTTTTGCAACGCATATGTAGAAACAATAGCGCATGTTAGTTTTTTCATTGCATATGTATTGTGCTATGCATGTGCTTTCCTGTTGCTTGTTTAAAAATGCACCACATTTGTAAATGTGTGACACATATGCATGAATGATTGGGCATGTTTTTTCCTTTGATGCATGTGCATTAGTGTAATGCATCTGAATTATGAAATGACACATTTGAGGTTTTATGATGCATTTGCAATTGATAATGATCCATGTGTAATTTTTCAACACATTTGTTTTAAAGTGACACATTTGTCTGTCAAAAAATTTGAAAATCTTGGGCTGAAAAAGTTGCTTGTTTTTCTAACACAAGATATGAATTTATGCAATTGCAAGTTGTTTTGGATCTGATTTACATGAGGGAGTCGAGGCCATTGACATTTGAGTTTCAAGATCAGTTGTGGAGTGGCAAGAAATGATTCCTATGGCACCTAGGTTTGCATCATGTTACTTTCATGCCCACTATTTGGGAAAACTGAGGTTTGTTGACTACGCTCTGTGATTGTTGGCATTCTAAAACGTCTTCTTTTCATTTTCCTACAAGAGAGGCTAGTGTTACCTTACAGGACGTTTATAGTATTTTGAGGTTTCCTATCAGGGGTGTGAGAGTCATGTATGATACCCAAAGGGATTTTAGTGAGATGTGTCGATATTATCTGCATGATGATGTTAGGCAGCTAGGCATAGATCACTATGAGATTACATGGCATGTCTTGGTTGATAGATATGATTGGATAGATTGTTTGTTATGCACATTGATCAGGGGGATAGTTCTACCTGACTATCAAGGTCATAGATTTCCTGTGGGATGGGGTGAGATGTTAGTTGGTATGTTGGAGAGGCGGGTTGTGTATGCATGGGGCCCTTGTTTGCCTGCCATGTTATATTTTCATTTGCATGATATAGCCTATAGGGAGGCGCAGTTGATGATCTTTGGTACCATGTTACTTATGGTATGGGTGTGGGAACACATCATTATATTTTTCCCACCTGTTACAGTTGAGTTAGATCAGGGAGCTCCTTATGTCTTCCGATATGCGGGGGCTAATACCTAGTCACATGTAGGAGATACCAATTATTATAGACATGCTATCGATACCATGGTACAGTTAATCTAGAGGTTGTACATGGATTATGCTCAATGGTCGGATGAGGATTGACACTTTCCCTACTATAGATAGATAAATTACTTGATTGGGAGGACAATTTCTCATATTCATATCATTGAGAGACATCTACCAAATAGGGTTTTGAGATAGGTTGGTGAGGTTCAGGATGAGCCATGGGGTCG
Source organism: Sequoia sempervirens (assembly GCA_007258455.2). Lineage (NCBI taxonomy): Eukaryota > Viridiplantae > Streptophyta > Pinopsida > Cupressales > Cupressaceae > Sequoia > Sequoia sempervirens. Next base: position 7,574 of record VDFB02192327.1, on the reverse strand, counting down.
AGCTGAGCTCACTTGTTCTTCCACAGAGGTACCTTTGTGGAGACCAAATATTCTTGTTGTGACTATCGAGGCTGACATTGATGCATTACAACCCGTTCAGTGGGGATGGAGAGGTGGAGTGGTTGATCCAGGGATGACGGATGCATATGATACTTGGTGGGTGAGTCACAGGCCAATGCCCTTTACCAATCCAAATTAAGATGCACCTTTGGAGGGGTGTGAGATAGGACCTCAAGGAAAATGGGGTGGTAGAGTTAGAGGTCATGATGGCAGAGGTGGCAGAGGTGGCAGGGGAGGAAGTCTGAGGGGTGGTGGTAGGGGTCGATGAGGTCACAGAGATCGAGGCCCATATTTTTCACCCGTCTGGGAGGATGAGGGAGAGGGCGATCATGTGCCCATGCTAGAGGTTGGTGGAGGAGAGGAGGATTTTGGTGGTGGGGCTGGTGGAGAGGAGCATGTAGAAGAGGAGGATGTCATTGAGGAGCATGTAGAGGAGGAGGTGGTTGGAGGGGAGGAGGAGATGGATGCCCTCAGTATGCTTGTTGGATACCAGGATGATGATTAGGAGCAAGAGATGAGAGATGAGGAGAGGGAGCTCTGAGATAGGATCATGGAGGATTGGGATATGGAGGTGGGGGATCAGCCATGATAGGAGGATATAGGTCCTATCGATCAGTGGGTAGCCAATTTATAGGTGAGAGGAGAGTCTCTGGAGGAGCGGATGAGAGCATTTATAGTAGAGAGGGACTCGATACTGATGGAGAGGGACAAAGCATACTTGGATAGGGACCAAACCATAGCTCATAGATAGGAGACCGAGAAGAGATTTATAGAGTTTATAGCTCTTTGCACTAGGCTAGCCACTGCTTTCACTCATGAGTTAGTCAGAGTTGGTGACAAGGAGAAATATTACAAGGACTTATATGAGCGAGAGGTTCCTCCTACGAGACGGGATCCCAGTTACTCATAGGCACACAGTAGTAGGTCACGGAGTAGGACACAAAGAAAGACTTAGAGCATAGAGCGGTTCGTAGGACTTTACAAGACAGGACCATATGATAGGTCACATTCTGCACAGCAGTCATCTTCGTCTCACCGTTAGTCACCTCCACATTCTCCACATGGGAGTAGTGGGAGTTCTGGCCAGGGACATGTTTTGACATTTATTTATGGATATTTTATTTTGATCATAGACCTTGTGGGCTTCATTTTGATAGATACATTATGGCATTGTGACGTGACACTTTTTGAGCAATATATATATATGATTTTGGTGACGATTTATATGATATGCAGTTTTTACATTATTATGTAGTGTTCTATTTATGCATGTGTTGTATATGATATGCTATCTTCTATATGATATGCATATGTTTTGGATGATAATGTTTACATTATGATGTTGATGTAGCCTATTATGTGATGTTGATTCTATATGATGATGTATGCATTTATTTTTATGGTATCTATGGATGTCATGTATAGATTCTATGTTCATTATAATGAGATGCAATGTGATGTATGTATTTACAATGCTCTCTACATGTATGTTTTATAATAAAATTCTATGGAAATTATGATGATTAATGGATGATATGTCATGGATTCCTAAATGCTATGAATGTCTATTTTTGTATTTTCAAATGTAGCAGATATGTATGATTTAATATGTATGATATTTACATGATGTTTCTAACATGAATGCATATGCAGGATGGTTTATATTTTTGTGTATCACAGTACTTCGTCATAATGCAAGAAAGAAGAAAATTTAGCGTAAAAAGATGAATAATAAAAGACATGGATGTTAGTATTAGCAATCTTTGATGTTTTTTTGAAACACAATATGCCTTGCATTAAATCATCATTGGGCAGTAACTAATACAAATGGAGAGAAATACCAGGATATGAGATAGATCAAGGTGTGCAATTTCATCCACGTGCTAAAAACAAATAGTCACAGACAAGGAATGTCCTAACTCATACTAATGACACATTTTCCTGTCTTTTTGTTAAGACAAACCACAAATAGCAAACAAATAAAATACGGGTCATGAAACATCATTACTCTAAATCCTTCATGGGACATACTTGAGGAAGCTTAGTAACATGACTCAAAGATAAAGCCAAAAGATAGTCAACAACCAGCATTCAAAGAAAAGAGAGTCCTCGTACATCATTGCTTCTCTAAATCCTTCATGGGACATCCTTGAGAAAGCTAGTAACGAGACTCAAAGATCAAATCAAATGAAAAGATAAGATTAAACAAGTCACAAAGTCAATAGCCAGTAAAAAAAAAATCCAAAACTTGATCTATTTGTTTGATTGTTTAGATTGAGTAGATGATTGATTGATAGGGCTTTATTTTAGGAAGGACACATACCGTATAAGATGTTAATTCTAGTTTCAATTTTGTGACTATCTGTATAAGGCATGACAAAACTTGGTTTCAGAAAGACACGTACCGTATAAGAAATTGAGTTTGATGTTGTTGATGTGACAACCTATGTAAGGCTATGATGATTGTTTGCCTAATGTTTGTTTCCAAGAAGGACACGTCCTATATAATTCATAGGTTGATTGTTTTTTATGATGTTTGTTTTCAGGAAGGACCCATCCTGTAGCAGACATAAGTTGATTTTTTTTGGTTGTTGCTTTGGAAATTTGTTGGATTTTGATGTGATGACATTGTCGACTTGTTCATATTGTTGATGCATGACTTGATGTGATGTCCTAACAATTGATTGTGTTTGACAATGGACCCTAAAGGACTGACCTAGTGTAGCCTCGGGGGCTCATCGATTGATGGCCTTGCCTACATTATACATGCAGAGACCTCATAGTTCGAATAGAATTTGACTAACAAGATTGATTGAAAAAGGCTTGATTTATATGAAGATATTTGACGTGTGTGGTAGTGTATGTGGCGAACCCTAGTGGCCTAACCTAGTGCAGCCTCGGGGGCTCATCGATTGATGGCCTTGCCTACGTTCTACAAGTAGAGACCTTGTAGTTCGACATGACCAATGACCTTATCATATAGAAAAATGGATTGAGTCATGATTTTATATAGAAAAACCTAAAAGGACTGACCTAATGCCTCGGGAGCACATCGGTAGATGGCCTTTCCTATGTCCAGTCATAGAGGCAATGTAGTTCGACATGACCAATGACCTTGTCATATAGACAAATGGATTGAGTCATGATTTTATATAGACGAACCTAAAAGGATTGACCTAATTCCTCAGGGGAACATCGTCGGATGGCCTTGCTCACGCCCAACAAGTAGCTGGGCAACGAGTTCGACAAATGACATGCACTTTACTAGTGCAACCTAATCTGACTTTGTTTTGGATTTTTAATTGTTTTATTTTTTTATATTTTCGTGACATTTTCTAATGTTTTTGGATTTTTTTAGGACATTTTGTGATGTTTTTGGATTTTTTTTAGGGAATTTTATGATGTTTTTGGATTTTTCCTTATGGTTTTACGCCCTCAAAATAGCCAATGTAAGAACCAAATGACGTAAGTCAAGTGCCTGCCCCCAGTCAGGTATAAGACTAATTTATTACGAATAGGAAGGAAGGGGGATGTGAAGTGCACTCGATGTCAATCATTCCAAGCTATGGAAAGGAAAACCATTTATTATGAGTGGTATGTATAGGTGATGGATGGGAAAGATAGGTGATATGTACAAAGGATGGATGGGAAAGATATGTGATATGTACAGGTAAGCTAGATTAGAATGATGGTAGAAAATAGAGCAAAGTTGACTACACATGGTGCCTGTTTGCCAAGTTTTCACCATGGTACATATCCAAAGCACCACTGAAGTGGTTTTCACTATTGGATGACTTATTTCTCTTTACTATTTTCTTGATTTTTCAAGTTTTTGATGTTACCAAGATGCCTGATTGCCAAGTTTTCACCTAGGTAACGATTTTTTTTTTTTTAAATAATTTTTTATATTTTTGACAATTGAGGCAAGATTCTAAGCCATGGGTAGAACTTCTTCAAATGAAGGATATTGATTGGTGTCAATACTTTGTCTCCTTCGGGAGTAGAGAGTTAGTATGCTCTTGATCCAAAGGCTTATGTGACAATGTAAGGTCCTAACTAGTTTGGTTCAAACTTTCCTGGTTTCTCTCTTTCTACTTGATTCTTTGGATTTTTCATTAAGACCAGGTCACCAATGTCAAAATTTCTATTAAAGAATTTTCTATTGTAGTTGCGATGAAGACAATTTTGATATGCTTGGAGATGATCTAGTGCCTTTTGTCTCCGTTCATCTAGGAACTCTAGCTCATGTAGTCTTGACACACGGTACTCTTCATCGTCAATATGCCCTTTCAAAGATACCCTTAGGGAAGGAATTTTGACCTCAATAGGAAAGATGGCCTCAAAATCAAATACCATGGAATGTAAAGTAGCGCTGATGGGAGTACGGATGCTTGTGCGGTAAGCCCATAAGGTAGGGCTAAGCTATAAATAACAATCACAACTAGCATCATTAACAGTCTTTTTGAGGATTCTGATGATTGTTTCGTTAGATGCCTCTACTTGGCCATTCCCTTGTGGGTAATATGGAGTGGAAAAGTGGTGTTGATATGGAATTCTTCATAAAGATGATAGAATTCTTAGTTCTTGAATGGATGGCCATTATCTATGATTATGGACTAAGGAACACCATACCGACAGATGATATAGTTAAGGATAAACTTAGAAATTTGTGTGTTGGTGATGTAGGTCATAGGAATGGCTTCAATCCACTTGGTAAAGTATTTAGTTGTAGTGATAATGAATTTATGGTCATTGGATGATGTAGGGTGTATGTTACCTATGAGGTTGAGTCCCCATTGAGCAAAGGGCCATGGTGATGTTATTGGATGGAGCTTGTGTGTTGGTGTATGTATCAATTCTATATGTATCTGACATTGGTGATATTTATTGACAAAGATATATGGGTCATTTTCCATTGTAGGCCAATAATAACCCATTCTCATAATCTTCTTGGCTAAGGTAGGACCACTAGAATGGGATCCAAATATACCCTCATGTACCCCATGCTAGCTCGCTTGTGCTTCTTCAGTATCGAGACATCTCAATAGGGTGTTGTCTAGGGCACGTTTATAAAGGGTATCTCTGATGATGGTATACTTGGCTGCCTTATGGATAAATGTCCTACATTGGTTGTTGGAAAGGTCAGGGGGTATTATTTTGGCATGGAGGTAGTCATTAATGTCCTTATACCATGGGGAATTGGTACCAATGATTTCACACATCATCTCTAAATCTAGGATGTCATAGGCAAGGATCAAAAGTTGTTCTACCAAAAACTCAAATTTAGGCACATTGCTAGGTATGTCCAAGAGTGAGGCAATAGTTTCCATGGCTTCTATTGCCCTATTCTGAATGCAAGGTATCTAATGAAAGAAAATATTGTCAAAATATTGTTTGAAATTATATGCCATCCATTTGTATGGAATAAGTTTTTCATCCTTGGTTTCATAGTCATCATTAACTTGTCAAATTACCAGCTGGGAATCGCCATAAACTTGTAGGTGCTTGACCTTCCATTTGACTGCCATACATAAACCTGTCACAAGAGCCTCATATTCTGCTATGTTATTGGTACATGGAAAAGCAATCCTAAATGACTTAGGAATAGAGTCACCCTATGGTGTGATAAATAATATACCAACCCCTGAGCCATGATTTCTGTGGGATCCATCAAAGTATAATTTCCATGTCATGCCTATGTCAAGAGTGAATATAAACTCATCAGGAAAATCTACAACTAATGGGTAATTTGCTTGTATCGATGCATAAGCCAAATGGTCAACAATGACTTGTCCTTTAATAGCTTTCCTTTCTACATACTGGATATCATACTCACTGAGCACCATTACCCATTTGGCCAATCATCTTGTTAATGCTGCTTTGTTGAGAAGATATTTCAAAGGATCTATTTTTGCAACCAACATTGTTTGTTGGTTTAACATGTAGTGCCTAAGGTTTTGAGTAGAAAAAACTACTGCAAGACAAGCACATCCAATAGTGCCATAATTGAGATCAGTAAACCACCAAAGCGCGGCTGATATAGTATATTGCCTTTCATGACCTTCATCATCATTCTATGCAAAGCAATGATCCTTAGTGTCGGAGGTGGTTGCTGATATGTAGAAAATCAATGGTCGTCCCTCAATAGGTGGAATTAACACTGATGGTGTGAGTAGGTAATATTTGATCAGTTGAAAAGCTTCTTGGCACTTACCTATCCACACAAAGGGTACTCCTTTTCTAAGTAAATGTTGCAAGGGATGTGTTCTATCTTCTAACTGCACTATGAATCTTCTGATAGACTGCAGTCTCCCTTGTAGTGTCCTTAGTTGACTTAGATTAGTTGGTGGAGGCATGTCCATTATAGCTTTCACTTTGGTTTGGTCCACTTCAATGCCTCATCTAGAAATGATGTATCTAAGAAGTTTTCCTGATTTCATGCCAAATACACATTTTTTTGGATTTAGCCTCACTTTGTATTCTTCTAACCTTTGAAAACAAAATTCTAAGACATGTAAATGATCATCCCTTGTCAATGATTTAGCTATCATATCATCCATATAGTCTTCCATGAGCGTGTGTATTGTATAAGATCATGAAAAATAGTTGTCATGGCACATTGATATGTTGCTCTAGCATTTTTAAGTCCAAAGGGCATGATATTCCAGTAATAAGTTCCCCATGGACAAGTGAAGGTTGTCTTGGGTTGGTCTTCAGTTGTGATTTTGATCCGATTATATCTTGAGAAACCATCCATAAGGGATAAAATTTTATATCATGTTGTTAAGTCCACAATCATGTCTATATTTAGCAGGGGAAAGTCATCTTTGGGACATGCTTTGTTGATATCTCTGAAATCTGTATAGATGCAGATGCCCCCTATTGGTTTTGTCACTAGTACAAGATTGGAAATCCAATTTTCATAGTCAATTGATCTTATAAAGCTGACATCCAACAGTTTCTTTAGTTCTGCCTTGACTAGTAAAGCAATTTGTGGGTGCATTTTCCTTAACTTCTACTTCATGAGTTTAACACCTAGTTGTAAAGGAAAATGATATAATACCAATTTAGGATCTAGTCCAGGCATGTCGGCATATGACCATGCAAAATTGAGATCTATCTTTGTGTGAAGAAGTTGCAGAATTTAGGTTGCTTTGCTTCTATCAAAGATGTTGCAAAATAGACTAGTTGGGGATTCTCTTCAGTGCCTATGTTTATTTCCACAGATTCTTCAACTAACATGGGTGAATTTTCCTAAGAAATAGGGAGAATGTTTAAACCTCCATCCTTAGGTGCCTCAAAGAGTTTTTTCCCTCAGATGTGTCCTTATCTTTTTCTTTTTCACTGTCCAAAGGTTCCATTCGGTTTTCACCTAGGGACTCGTCATTTTTATTTTTTTCATTGCTTTTCTTATTTTTGCGACTAGAGGGTTGAAAAAATTCCCCAAAATATGCCATGTTATCCAAGTCTATGGTAAATCCAACCTTGTGGTCACCACTAGGTATGCCTTCTCA
>VDFB02192326.1:0-22226 GCA_007258455.2 Sequoia sempervirens | reverse complement strand
TATTTAAATATGCATCAAATGCTTCACAACTTATTGAAATCATATTACATATGTTTTCCAGCCATATGGGCTGAAAAACTATCAAATAACAAGTTTAAACCTACAATATAATATCAAAAACCATCTCATACAATTTATAAATTCTCTTTCCTCAAATCAACTCCTTGCACTATGAAACAAGCTCTCTAATCTGCAATCTTCACCCTATCAACCACTATTGCAATAACCTAGAATATTCAACTCTATTTGTTGTTGTACATCACCTCAAAAACCTTCAATAATAATGGATTTTTGGGCCCCTTCCCCAAGAGCTATGCCCAAAAACTCTCCACCTCAAAACAAGGCATCAATAAATGGGAGTTTGTGAGAGAGGAAAACCACTATAGTTTCCAAAACAACCAACTAAATCTAATTGCAAAATATCACACCCAAATTTTAGGATAATGCATAAAATAAATTAAAATAAATATGATATTATCCAAAAATCATCATAATAACCACTCCGAAGAATTTTCTCAAAATAGATGACAACTCAAATTCTCACTCTCCATGCACATGAACCCAACTTTGCAAATGAAACAGTCAACTCAACATGGGTGCCCAAATTCTTCAAGGCCATATTTAGGAGCATTTAGTGGATTGTCATAACCTACAACTCCCTCCCAAAATTCCATGCTAAGATTGGAAAATGAAATTGAAATTTAAAATTCCATTTTAGACTAACTCCTACACCAAAAATTTAGACATTATTAAATGACCACCATTATTTTAATACATTTTTGGCAAAGTGGCAAGCCACTATTATATTTTATTATATATTAAATAAAAGATTACTAAAAATAGTTCTAGGGAGCATACCGGCAAGAAAGAACAAGTAAGAAAACCTTCGGTTATAGCTCTAAGCATGTAAAGAAATAGATACAAATCATTTGTACAAAGAATGTTGAAACTTCAAAACTCAACATTATCCCAAGCTAACCTATGACACTTAGATGAAAACCCTTCCCAATGAACCACCTTACTAGTTGTGAAATGACTCAAAATGTTTAAAAGCCCAACCCTTACATAGCATCACAAAATGTTCATTGACCCATCCCTTACAATGATTAGTGTTTTAAGAAAATAAAACCTTACAAAAAATTTCAAGAAGATCATTATCACAACCCTTACAAACATGTAAAACCCCATACAAAGACCCAATACAAAATTCACAAAAACTAGTTCACGGAAACCCATAAAGCTATTGAATGTTTCCACCTGTTGCTTTTTCACCTATCGAATTCTCATCCATCCCTTCTGATTGCAGAATGTTTGGAATGTTTTTGTTGCCAACCCTTCAAGCATAGTATTGAGAACCCTAAGATTCCATGCGAGTTGGCGCATGAGACATAGCTCTTACAGAAGAAGACATATGATTTGGAGAGTTAACTTGTAATTGCAAGTCCAACTGCAAATTTTGGTTAGCAAGGCGTAGAGTGAATGCACAAAGAAAAGACAGAGCATAAAATCTATCCTTAATTTCCAGTTCCATTAGCATGCAAACACTCCGCCTATTTTTCCTTAAAGCCCTCAACAAAATATTTTCATTTCTGTGTTGCAAAGCTAGTCAAATAGCATCAAAGATTTCCTCAATACCTTGAAATTTTTGCACCAATCTTATGGGGAAAAGGCCCCTAATATACCTTTCCCCATTATAAAAATTATACTATTGGACAGCTCGAAGAAAAAAATTATCCATTTAAAATTGAAACTTAATATAATTCCTAGCTAGTTCCTTAATTTCATTCAGAGATTGTAGCAAATCCAAAGCATTGGAAAGAAAGATAGAAATCACCTACGAAGGGAAGAGGAGACAGCCAACACGAGGATTAGTAACTTCTATACCCAAGATTATATGGATACATTCCTCCACTCTTAAACAGTCAATTTTGAACATAGAGTTCAATATCTCTTGCGAAATATACTCTTCAATGGGTTTTTCCCACAATTTGACTGGTAATGGAACTCTGTAAATCCAAGGGCAGAACGCCATTGCACAAGAAGCAATTTCACACAGAAAAAATTCACTAGCAAGGTAATACTATCAAATGTTGTGAACAATAATTTATGCTTTCTAAATTTAAAGAAAGCTATCATTATAAATAGAAATTTGAGGGGCTAAATGCATAGAACATAGTGCTCCCATAAATTCCCATACGTGTTGAATGAAAGCCCAAATATTTTGCAACAAAATTTGTATTAACAATACATGATTACCCTGTACCCAAAGGTTGCCATCAACTTGAGGAAGCATAAAGGAATGTGGCGATGTGGCCCTAACCAAATATTTAAATTGATGCTAACATCATCAGGTGATAAGTTGTCCTTTGAGAATGGTGTGAGTACCCATGAATTAGAAGCCATCATTAATAGTTATGTTTTATAATATATGCTTCAAACCATTCAGATATATTGCATGGAGAACCTGGTGATGTGAGCGCCAATGTAAATATGAGGACGTATGCATATTACCTGGTCAAATGTTCATTATTTGGAATAATCAACTTCAATTATGCTTCTCAAATTTGTCATCTCTTGGATACAAGTATAATCATTATTGTTATTGTTATCATGAATATAAAGAAATTCCTTTTTATCACAACATAGATTAGCCAGATGGTCTACTAAAAAAATTCCCTCTCTATAAATATGGGACATATGAACCTCTTCAAAGTCATCTAAAATTTTCTAGACAATCTGCAAAACATATTTCAAATCCCAATTGAAACACGATCTCTCTTTACAAGCATTTATTATTAATAATGAATTGCCCTCTATGTGTAGTGCTTTGATTTGCAATTTTTTTTCCAAAAGCAACCCATAAAGAAGAGATAATGATTCTGCCATATTATTCATTTCAGGGAGTAAAGATAAAGCTCTGGCAGCCTTGAGAAAACCTTTATTGTCTCTAATACAAAAACCTGCTCCCGAAGTTCCAAGGTTACCTCTTGATGCCCCGTCAAAGTTCAATTTTGAGAGATTTTGAGATGGGGTGACCATTTAATGGTGTTTCTATCTATCTTTGTATTGTGTGGTTGTTTCAAACTTCCCTTAAAGGGAAGAACTATATGTTTTCGGTTTTGTAAAATGAAGTTATCCCAGTTTGAGAATAGTGAACCAACATTCTTATGATTTTGAACCCAAGCATTAACTAACTCAGAGATAGACTTTTCAATCAAATCATGAACTAAATCTTCTGATGAAACTATTTTTATAAAGATTCTTTTGTTTCTTTCCCACTAGATATCCCATGTTACCATTACTAGAATAACCTGCCAGATGCATGCAAAAAAGGATTTTTTGTAGAGAACTATCCAAGCAAAGAAAAGATCCCAAATTGTATTAGGGAGGGGCATTGAATAATTCATTTTCCTCAAAACAAATGACCAACAAGACTGAGCAAAAGAGCAATGCAAGAATAAATGATCATGATTTTCAAACTCTTGATCACATAACACACATTTTAAGGGTTCTGCAATGCCTAGTTTAGCTAGTCAATCACATGTTAGTGCTCTCTTTCTCATTACAAGCCAAGAAAAACTACCTACTTTTGGAAGGACTGAGCTATTCCAACAAAAGGAAAATGCTCTTTGAGGCTGAGAAGGATCTCTTCCATTGAGATTTGCTTTATACCCCTGTTTAACTAAATAAGAACCATCCTTTGAAGGTGGCCCAGTTAGATTTATCAATTATGAAAAATGCTCTATTTTGAAGAATGGTTGATAGTAGTTCCTTTTGCTCCTGTGATATCTGTGAAGAGGAAAAGTCTTTCCATTTTACTCTCCCTGATGAAGGTTCAATAGAACTTACATAGTCTTTCGATTTTGTTCCCCACAACTGTGATAAAATTGGAATGGCTAACTGTAAATCATTATTTTGGCTCAACGGGGGATGACCATTCCAAGAGTTAGTCCAAAAATTAACTTCATCAGCTCTATTGACCTCCCAAGAGATGTATGTTGTTAGTAATTTTCTACATGAAAGCATGAAGTTCCACATAGTTGAACCTTCTGGTGGATTTAAAACTATAAAGATTCTCTTAGGATCTTGGCAATCCAAATATTTGGCTCTCATCAAAGAGCACCATTTGGATTATGGTTTAGCATACATTTTCCATATTAATTTTCCCCCAAAGGCTTGATTACGTTTAGATAAATCATGCAATCCTACACCACCTTTATGTTTTTCTGAAACCATATTATCCAAAGAAATAAGAGGAATTTTCTTTGCATCATTCATATTCCCTTTCCACAAGAAACCTCTTATGATCTTTTGAATCTGCTCAACTACTGAGTTGGGTGCCCTTAATATAGAGATGAAGTAATTAGGTATTGTTGTCAGGACTATTTTTATAAGAAGAATTATGCCTAAGAATGATAACCATCTAGCTTTCCAAGCACTAATCCTTTGCTTGATTATATCTATGATTTTGACCCAATAAGAAGGTTTATTAGACCCCATAAAGAAAGGAATACCTAAGTACTTGCAAGGTAGCTTAGCCTCTTGAAAACCCATAATTCTTGTAATTTTCCTTTGTATTGTAGGTTTAGAGTTAAAAACATATATTTTTTTATTTTTGAGTGTTTATCTTTTGCCCAGATACTAATGAGTATTTATCCAATACTTCCTTTATTTGTTTTGCTTCTGAAACATAAGCCTTCCCATAAAGAAGGGTATCATCTGCAAATAAGTTGTGAGTAGCTAAAATATCAATTTGAGGGATGCTAACACCTTGCCATAGACCTTTAGAATGCTTATCCTTTATTGTCCTAATAAGAGCTTCTACAATAATTATAAATAGAAATGGTGACAATGGGTCTCCTTGTCTCACCCCTTGCATTGCTTGAAAGAAACCACATGGTGAACCACTTATTATAATTGAGAAATGTGCACCTGAGAGACATGAGAATATCCATTTACACCATTTCTTTGCAAATCCAAACTTTTCAAGTACTTTTATCAGAAATTCCCAATCAACTCTATCGTAAGCTTTCATCATATCCAATTTCACTATGAAGGAGGACAGATGATTTTCCTTGATAGAGTAAAGAACCTCTTGTTCCACCAAAGCCCCTTCTACAATTTCTCTACTCGGAACAAAACCTCCTTGTTCTGAAGAAATAATTCTTGAAATAAAGGGCTACAATCTTAAATAAATTGCTTTTTGTGAAAATCTTATAAATTGTGTTGCAAAGTGATATAGGTCTAAAATCTACAAAAGTTTTAGGTTCCTTAACTTTTGGAAGTATTGTTATGTTTGTAGTATTGAAATACTTTATAATTTTTCCAGATCTACAAGATTCCTCAGGACCTGGAGCCTTATCTGGGGAAATTGAAAAAACAACACCCTTTAATTTTGCTAATGTGAATGGCTTGAGCAATGCTTTATTGTCATTTGAAGAAATGGGATTAGGGATCACAGACAATAACTCCTGCTCTTCCTGTATGGCAGTATTAGTAGGCTTAAGAGGGGCAAGGAGGCTTTTGAAAAAATTTACTCCTCGAATTTCTTCAACATTATTTAGTTGCTTTCCTGAAGATGTTTCCTAAATTGAGAAGATAGTTTTAGTAGCTCTTTTATGCTGTGCAAATTCATGAAAAAAAATTGTGTTTTGATCACCTTCCTTTAACCATAATTCTCGAGACTTTTTCTACTAATATAACTCTTCCCTCTTACTCAGCTCATCCCACAATTCTTGGAGTTCTTTCTACTTATCATATATGATAGCATTCATACCATTATGGATAATGTATTCATGAATTTGTGCCAAGTGTTGAGCTGTCTCTTCCTTCTGAGCAAAACAAATTTTAAACACATTCACATTCCATTCTTTTATTTTCCCTTTTGTATATTGCAACTTTTTAAATAGTTGAAACATTTTTGTGCCTTGGTGAACTAGTGCACTTTCCCACCATTGTTGTAATAAGGGGAGAAAAGTTGGGTCTTGTAACCACATTTTCTCAAACTTAAATGATGGCTTGTGAATTGAAACCCTTGTTGGACAAGTAATAGATAACATTATAGCATACTAATTTTATCCAACAAAAGGAAGGATTTGTGAGGATAAAATAGCTGATGCAACTGCCCATTCTTGAGACACTAGGAACCTATCTAAATGAACTGTTATTTGTGAGAAATATCTTCTTTGGTTTTTACAAGTAAATCTCCCATTTTCTAGTAAGTTATCTTGAAGAGCATTGTCTGATATGAACTTGCCAAAATAAAAAATTGTTCTATGGGGCGGGCATATCCCTCCTTGCTTTTCATTGAGAGATAAAACTGCATTAAAATCCCCAACAATAATTATTTTTTGATCATTGAAATTTTGAATTAAAGCTGTCAACAAATCCCATAACCTCTTTTTATCTTGAGTTGAAGTAAGGCCATAAACACTGAAGAGCTTAAACTGTAATTCAAAGCTTTGGAAATTTAAGAGCTGTCGGTTACTATCAACATTTATAGGCTCTACTATAACTGTTCTAGCGTTCCATAAAGATACAAGACCACCAGAAGCTCCTTGAGTTGGTACAGCTACAGATTTCCATCTTCCCCATTTGAAAATAAAACATTCAAATATTTATGTAGAAATGTTAGATTCTTGAATGAGAAATATATCAACCCCACTAGCATCAATTTGACGCTTGATTTGGGCTCTTTTTTCAGGGGCATTGATGTCCCTGACATTCCATGAGAAGATCTTCATTGAACTCGAGGAGAGCAACATGCCCTCCTCGGTCTCTTAGTGATTGAGTAGTCACCATCTAAAGTGGTTTGCATACCCGCTTCTATTTCTTCTTTGATCTTATCGGCCTTAGATTTCCTTCCCCTTTTAGTTGGAGTTCTTTTAGGCAATGCTTGAGAGATGGGTGTTTGAGCAATTGATAACTCCTGAGAAAAATCAAACCCCACCTCCATCTCTCCACCCAATTCCTTTCCATCATCCATAGACTCTTGAGAGAGAGGGAGGTCTTCTGGCAATAATTCTAGCTTTGCATCCATCTCTTCATTGAGAATTTCACCAGCTATCTCATCTATAAGTTTAGAACCTATAGATTCTAATAATTTTTGTGTGATATCATTTAGCTTATCATCTTGGCAGAATAATTTCACAAATTCATTATTTTTTATAGATACATTCTGATGAGAGCATCCAAGATCATAATAAAATAACTCCTAATTGAAACCTTGAGATATAGACCCAGAGGAGATGATCTGAAGAGGTTGTCTTTGATCAAATGGTATTAGGAAGCAAAAAGGATAGCCTACCTCCAAAATTTTTAATGACAAGATGGGGCACTTAATCTTTTGGTTTTTAAGAACGAATAACAAATGAGACATATCACCCTTCAACTTAAACAATAGATTTTATGTGTTTTCTGGAAGAAGAGAAGAGAAGGGATGATGGGATTGAGTATTATGCTTGTAGCCAGAAGGAGGTATTAGTGATAAATTTTGAACCAGAGGAGTTTTCTCATCCTTCATGTCTGATACAGGAGCAAAGACTAATTGCTCATTCTTCTTAGAGGGAAAAGATATAATTTTCTTAGGTTTACTATTCAAGCTTCCTTTTGATAGAACCTTTGAAGGTTCTTGAAGCCCTTTTTCTTTTATTGATTCTTGGGAAGAAGAGAAATCAATAGCCAAATTTTCTAAGGAATGATAGATATAACAAACATTTTGACTATTTTCAATTATAATCTCTTGTTCCCAGATACCAAACTTAGATTTAATATTATTCTGATTAGGAGAGGGTTTTGGAGTATCTAACAATAAACAAACCCTAACCAAAAGAGACAGATTTGCAAAGAACTCCTTATCATGCTTCAAAAATATCCCTATTTGGTTGGCCATGAATTCTATGAGATTTAACTCTCTATATTCTAGAGGTAAGGAATGCAATTGCACCCAAACAGACATAAATTTAGCTTGGAAGAGACTTGGTTTAAAATTTGGCATCCATAAGTTCATGCATAAACTAGAGCCCTCGTAAATCCAAGATTTAGCCCTGAAGACTGCATCTCTCTATTCTTTATTATGGAACAATACAATGAAAATCCCTTTTTTATCTAAATAAAAAACTTTCAAAACCCCATCCCATTCTTCAAAAAGAAAATCATGAAACAATTCTATTTCCAGAACCCTATCCCAAAACTTACAGATTAGGGCACACTAACGTAAATCATAAATTTGATCTTGAAGAAGGTCCTCTGAGAAAGTAATGTTGAGGATCATCTTTGATTCTTGCTGCTTGCTTGCTTTTTGACCCTCTTTACCTCCCAACATCGATCGTTGTTGTTCTAGGTTGGGAGTTTCTTCTGATGCTTGAGACACCGGATTTTGTCAAAGCAGGCTATGAGCTTTTGGGGCTTCCTTTCATTTCCATTGCAACACATTGTTCTTTTTGGATTTAGCCTTCTTTTTCTTAGACTTCTTTGGATTTTCCTGTGTCTAAGTAGGAAAACCAGAAGATTTTTTCCAGTGCTCCAAAGCCTTAGCCTTTGGAGATATTTGTCAGTGCTCCAAAACCCTAGCCTCAGGAGGCTTTTGCTGGTGTTCCAAAGCCCTAGCCTCGTTTTAGCTATTAGTTGTTTGCCAATACTCCAAAGCCCTAGCTTTAGCCTATGTATTAGTGGCCTTAGACAAAACGCTAGTATTGGCCTAAATATTGATATCATTCTTCCTTGGATTGAAGGGAGCCCCATGTGCATGTGCAATATTATTTCAGTTTGTCGGATCCTTGAGCTTAGAGGGTTTTTTGTTCTTAGTAGATTTGAATTCAGCCTCTACCTTCTAATATGACCATTGCAAGAAATCTAGATTTTTCTCATAAGTTTTACTCTTGAAATCCATGTTAAACAATGTATCCCTTTCGCAGATATCAACTATAGGCTGGTCGTTTCTGATAAAAACCCTATGCAGTTGCACTGGAGCCCATTTTGGCCGCGAGAACCATTGTCCTCTTCTATTTGATCCATTTGTGAATTGATTAGTGGGACCTCAGGGATGATTTTGTTGATTATTCTGAGGTGCTCTAGCACGAGAGACACCACGAGGACGAGGGCCCCTATTTTTTCAGAAAAATAGTCATTATTCTACCATTATTTTTGTGATAGGTCGAAATAGAGTGTTAGAAAGCAAGCAACAAGTGAAAAGAGTGCAAATAAACAACTTAAAACAACCTACACTTCAAGATTAGCCTAAGTTGGAAACAAAACAAGACAAAGCCACAAAATGGAACTTTATACATTGCGTTGAGTCGATCCTTTGGTTGGCCCTTCGATCTTGGATGTGTATGCTCCTTGGATGGCAAGTGGATGCAAGCAAAATGGAGTTGTAAAGATGAGTGCAAGTGGATGAACACAAGAAAATGGCTAAGTAAGAGTTGAGAAAAAAAAATTGCAAGAGTTTGGCTAGCAAAATGATCTCCCCAAAATGAGAGAAAAGAGGGGGTATTTATAGGATTTTTGGGAAATCTTAGGGGAAATGGATGGTCAAGATTGAGCCACCAAATATCAAGATGTAGGGCTAAGGTGAGTTGAGAACTCACAAGCCCTCACATCTTGACATGTGGCATGTGAGATAGCCCTAAAAGGTGAAGTGGACATGAGGTGGAAGGAGAAGGACATGACATGGAGAGGGGTACAAAGCACCTTGGGATTGGACAAGATCTCCTCATAAAGGAGGTCCTTGTCCCCATGTGGGTGAGAGGACATGAAAGTTCAGTACCTCAAATAGCCCTCATGGGGATGAGAGAGAAAGAATAAAGAATGAATAGAGGGACATGTGGAGAAGTGAAGGAATTAAAAATTCCCTTTGTGGGTGCCTTGGGATTAAAAGGTGAATTAAAAAATTCACATGGGGAAGGTATTCTGTCCAAAAGGAGAAAGCCTTTAATAAGGTTGACTCAAGGACATGTGCCATAAATGAGAGGAGGATTAGGTTAGGCTAATCAACTGATTAAGGTTGTGCAAGTACTCAGTTAGATGGACTAATGACTTATTAGAAGCAAGTGGGAAATTATGGAGGATGTGACCTTAATGATGATTAAGGGTGTGCACATGCTAACCCATGTTAATTAAGAGAAGATGAAGTAATTAAGATGGATTAGAGACCAACTTGCAAAAGTTGGAGGATGTGACTATGAGAGAGAAAAGAGGAATTAAACGTGAATTTTAATTCAACAGGGAAATATGACTAAATTAAATAAAAGGGGATATTTATTTAATTTAGAGGAGGAAGAGGGGTAAAGTATTAAATTAAATACTTTAGGACCCTTGTGCAAGATGCAGGGTATTAATTAAACAACCGGTTTAATTAATATTGACAGAGGGGATGAACAATCGGATGAATAAGGAGACGCATTTGATCATATGGAAGTGATCAAAATTGGACGTCTACATTTTTCCCCTCTTCGAAAGACTATTAGAATAATAGGGTTTTGAAGAAAAGTAGGATGCAGATGACTCTATAGAGGAAGAGACCAGAAAAAGAGATGCCCCAGCATGGGGGAACATGTGTGAGCTGCCCCGAACGGAGGGAATGCAGAGAGGATTCCCCAGTCAAGGAAAGGTAGGGTTAGAGTGACGGGTTAGGAGGGAATGGTAGGGTATTCCCCCTCGAGAAGGGGGACGGGGGAGGAAAAGGGAGCCCCGGTCAACTTCTCAAAAGTATAGAGTGGTACGTGTTGTTGGAAAGAGCGCGAAAAAAGGAGAAGAACGACGCTTGAACGGAGTAAATTGGATATACGGTGTGCAAATGGTGGCCTCGGGAAGAAATAGCTTGGATAAATTAATCGGAAGAATTTTTAGTTAAAAAAAAAAAGACCATGAGGTGAAAATGGAGGGAAAAGGGTGAAAAGGGATAAAAGAGAATTGTGGACTTACCTTGGGCCCATTGTGACAGCTGGCAAGTGGAGAAGGAGGAGAAGAAGATGAAGGCGGCGAGCGAGAGCAGACACCATACTGGAGTACGACAGTGACGTCATTCACCGGGCGGACGAGAGGCGTATATTTTTCACCCACCGCGCCGTACCCCGCCAGGTTAGCTCAAAACCGTACTTTGTGTTTTTTAATCATTTGTGCACGTATTTTTGAAAAACAAAAACGTGGGTTTTGTTCAGGGCGTCGAAAGGTCAAATGGGTAGGAAAAAATTTTTTGTAGGTTGCCTCGGTTTTTGCGCCAGGGGGTGAATGTAGGCAGCCGCGGGCCCGGTCCGCCGCCGAGGGCGGACCAGGCCACCGCTGCACAGCGCACTACGTTAGTCAGGCTCCATTGCCACCAGGGCCATCCCAGTCACTAGGGACACGCACCAGGGGCTTCAACGACTACCGGCGGACTCCATCTCCATACGGCGGTTATCAGGGGACACCCACTCACAAGTACCAGGGGACACCCACCCGCGAGTACCAGGGGACACCATGACATAGAGGGTCAGCACCCGATTCTCCGCAAAGGTCAAATGTGGGCAGCTCACAATAGAGCAGACAGATGTAGGACATTGGTTATTTTTTGGCAGATACATGATGGATGGTGTGGGCACGTTGCCAGAGGGCAGAGGTGTTCTACGTCTCTGGATTTTATATCTTATGAGGCGATATATAATGGAGATGTATTATTTTGATGATATGATGGCCTTTATTGACATTATGCAGGATGTTTCCTTTATGCAGCTATATGAAATGATTCATGATGTGATTCTGCATGCATATATATACACATGTTTATATGGATGACTTATGTTTTATGCTTTATGTTTTATGGATGGATGATTTATGATTGATGCAAACGTTTCTATGATTTATGATGTATGGATGCACATGTTTATATGATTTATGATGTATGATTGATGGATGCACATGTGGATGGATGATTTATGCATGTTTATATGATGTATGATGTATGATTTATAGATATACGTGTGGATGGATGATTTATGCATGTTTATATGATGTATGATGTATGATTTATGGATGCACATGTGGATGGATGATTTATGCATGTTTATACGATGTATGATGTATGATTTATGGATGCACATGTGGGTGGATGATTTATGCATGTTTATATGATTTATGATGCAATTACATGTCAATAACGACCATTATGAGGATGCGGGTATGCGCTAGGCGGATGGAAGATTGCATTTTCCAAAAACAACCATTAATATCCTGAGAGGAAGAGGGCCGACAAGAGGAACAAAGAACGGGAGTACTTGCACAACCGAAAGCATAAGCGGTGGTTATGATGGAACTGAAGGGTGCATGCAAAGTGGTGGAAATGCAGTGGAAATGAGATTTTGCCATCTTTGGAGCATTGATTTTTACTATAGTGTAGGGTATTAAGCACCTTGATATAGAAGACCAAGGTGAGCAAGTACTCTACGCATGAAACAAACACAGCAAACAATAAGGTTATCGCAACACCCCGAGGTCATGATGACCTTGGTCGGGCCTGGTGCTGTAATAACCACAAACACACAAAGTTATCCCAGCGTAACACAAGATCCTAGAGATCTTGGTGGGTCCTACGAGGGATAACTCGAGAAGACAGCAGACCAAACAAAAGATCAAGGTATGCCCCCATTTCAGTAGGTCAAAGCATGCCATGGTATGGTGGACCAAGACAACCTCGACAAGTGATGGGAAGGAACCTAAAATTATAAACAAAATTCAAAAGTATCAAAAGATCATAATCAAGACAACAGGTCCTTTGCCATAGGATCAAGGTGGTGGATGGGATTGGTGAGGTCTGCTAGGAAGGATTCATCTTGTTGAGACCAAAGATGGATGCGAAATAAGATGACCCAGTTGACGTGGGATGTTGCCGAGGGACAAGATCTTGTAACACAAGCGAATTTTGTTTGTTAAGAACCGGTAGATGTGGGCATAACTTGATAACGAAGCTCAAAAGACTGACATAACCTACAGACCTAGGGGCTCGGGGGCTGATCATAGATTAGCCTTGCCTACGTGAAAGTGCAGAGCCCTCGTAGTTCCAAAAAAGACCATGGATAAAGTGAAAAGAAGACAAATGGGAACCGATGATGATGGACAAATGCCCCGGGGGTGAATCAAATGATCAACCTTGCCTACGTGACAGCGCAAGGGCAACGTAGTTCAACGAACGGACTCGACAAGATGGGACCTAGGTGAAGACCGACACGATGGATGATTCTACCCGATGACACGAGCGTGAATGACGTAAGCTCAGAGTGGGATACCGAAAAAAGCTTAGGAATGGGGGATAGACTCGATGGGTTGTCCAATGCTCAATCAATATTTACCAAGCAGCCCGGGATGAGATGGGTGAGGACAATAGTGCGGATGCCAGCATAAAATAACTAGGATTCCAGGTAGATAATGATTAAGCCCTCTATGGATGACGTCTGTTGCCAGGTTTTCACCACCCATACTTATCCAAGGTGCCACGAAAAAGTGGTTTTCACCATAGGACGGATTTATTTCTCTTGACTATTTTTGAATTTTTAATTTTTTGATTTTTTTGGATTTTTTTTGGATTTTTGACCAGGTGGGGTAACCGAGAAGACTTAGGCGTAGAACTTTTTCAAATGCATGACATTGATAGGCTCATCAAGGGGGTCTCCTTCAAGAGTAGTCAACCTGTATGCCCCTGATCCATATTTAGCAGCTATGATATAGGGCCCCAACCAATTTGCCTCAAATTTTCCTTTCTTGTCCCGATCTTGCTGAGTACGTTGGTTCTCCTTAAGAACAAGCTCGCCCACCTGGAATTGGTGAGGATGAACCTTCTTGTTGTAACTACGCTTGAGGTGATTCTGATATGCTTGCAGATGATCGTAGGTCTTTATTCTGCATTCGTCCAGTAACTCTAGTTGTGCAAGTCGTGCAACACGAGCATCCTCTTCACTGATAAGGTTCTTAAGAGAGATTCTCAATGATGGGATTTCAACCTCGATTGGCAAGACAGCTTCAGCACCGAACACCAAAGAGTAGGGGGTGGCGCCTGTCGGAGTGCGGATGGATGTGCGATATGCCCATAGGGCAGGGTGAATGTGGAGGTGCCAGTCTTGTCTAGTGTGATTGACAACCTTTTTGAGAATACGGATGAGGGTTTTGTTGGTCGCTTCCGCCTGACCATTACCTTGGGGGTAATAAGGTGTTGACCAACGGTGCTGGATATGGAAGGTATCACATAGGTGTTTCATAGCTTGGTTCTTGAATGGTTTTCCATTGTCAGAAATGATGGTGGACGGGATACCATATCTGCAGAGAATATGGTAAAGGATGAATTTAGAGATCTGAATGCTGGTGATTTGTGAGAGGGGCATTGCCTCTACCCACTTGGTGAAATACTCAGTGGCAGTGATTATGAAGGTATGGCCATCAGATGATGGTGGGTGAATCTTACCAATCAAGTCAAAACCCCATTGAGAAAATGGCCATGGTGCTAGGAGGGGCTGAAGATCTTGTGCTGGAGCATGGATTAAATCTGCATGTTGCTGACATGGGAGACACTTCTTTACAAACTCGCAAGCATCATGTTCCAGCGTAGGCCAATAATACCCTACTCATAAGATTTTCTTGGCTAAGGCCATACCATTTGAATGCGCTCCACAAACACTGCCATGTACCTCCGTTAATGTAGCATGGGCTTTAGTCTCATTTAGACATCTAAGGAGGATTCCATCATACCCGCGATGATAAAGCGTATCACCGACGATGACGTATCGAGAAGAGCGATGAATGAAGGATTTACGTTGGTTATGTGAAAGGTTTGGGGGTATAATGTTATCACGGAGGTAGGTATAGATGTCTTGGTACCATAGGGAGGTGGGACCCACAATTTTGCACACCATTTTAGTCTCAGGGATATCATATGCTAGGATTAACAGTTGTTCTACAAGGAACTCGCACTCTGTTCGATCCTTGGGCATATCCAGGAGGGAGCCAATAGTGGCCATCGCATCAGCTGCTTTGTTTTGTACCCTGGGAATCTGTTCAAATTGTATGGAGGTGAAGTATTTCTTGAAATCATCCACCATGTGCTTGTAGGGTAACAACTTATTATCCTTAGTTAGAAACTCATCATTAACTTGCCTAATGACTAGCAAGGAATCACCGAAGACTTTCAACTGAGTTATGTGCCACTGTTTGGCAATTCTGAGGCCGGTGAGGAGAGCTTTGTATTCGGCCATGTTGTTGGTACATGCGAACGCTATCCTGAATGACTTGGGAATGTAGTCACCCTAAGGGGTAACTAATAAAATTCCTGCCCCCGATCCATTATATGTATGTGATCCATCAAAATACAGTGTCCACATGGGGGTTTCCTCAACTGAAAAGACTTCCTCATCAGGGAATTCCGTGATCAATGGGTGAGTGTCAACTAGAGGAGCTTCTGCCAACTGATTTGCAATTATCTGCCCTTTGATAGCCTTACGATCCATGTATTCTATGTCGAATTCACTGAGGAGCATGACCCACTTAGCCATGCGGCCAGTTAGAGTGGTTCTAGATAACAGGTACTTCAATGGGTCGATCTTGGCGATTAACTTGACTGGGTGACTGAGCATGTAATGGTGGAGCTTCTGTGTACTAAAGACTAGTGCGAGGCATGCTTTTTCCAAGGGAGAGTAGTTTAGTTCGTAGCCAACCAGTGTCCGACTAATGTAGTAGACTACCCTTTCTTTTGATGACTCATCATGCTGCACCAACAATGCCCCCAGTGCGACTGAAGTGGCGGAGATGTAGAGCAAGAGGGGCTTGCCAGGAATAGGTGGCATCAATATTGGTGGATGGGCTAAATATTCCTTAATCTTATCGAATCCCATTTGACACTGCTGGTTCCATCGGAAGGTGGAATCTTTTTTCAGAAGATGAGTGAATGGTTGACACTTGTCCGCCAGCCGGGCAATGAACCGACAAATGGACTGCATTTTTCCCTGAAGGATTCTTAGTTGTTTGAGATTGCGTGGAGGGGGAATATCCAGGATAGCCTTCACCTTAGCGGGATCAACCTCAATGCCCCTGCGAGAGACTATGAAACCCAACAACTTTCTGGAAGTGACCCCAAAGATGCACTTTTTTGGATTCAGCTGCAACTTATAATGCTCTAACCACTCAAATATCTTCTTCAGGATGGCAGGATGTTCTGCTCGTGTTCTAGATTTCCCTAATAGGTCATCAACATAGTCTTCCATGATGATATGTATGAGGTCATGGAAGATGACCGTCATTGCCCTCTGATATGTTGCAACCACATTTTTGAGACCGAAGGGCATGACATTGTAGCAGAAAGTGCCCCAAGGAGTTGTGAAGGCGGTCTTGTGTTGGTCTTCTGGTGCAATTCGAATCTGGTTATACCCGGAGAAGCCATCCATAAGGGACAACATCTCATGTCCTGCTATTAGTTCGACCAACATGTCAATATTGGGTAGGGGGAAGTCGTCTTTGGGGCAAGCTTTGTTGAGATCCCTGAAGTCCGTACATATCTGAATGTCACCATTTGGTTTAGCAACTGGCACTATGTTGGAGATCCATTCGGAGTAGTCAATTGGCCTGATAAATCCTGCCTACAGTAACTTATCTAATTCCTTCTTGACTAACAATGCAACTTATGGATGCATCTATGGAGTTTTTGCTTGACAGTTTTAGGTCTGGGCGGATGTCCAGGTGATGAACCACCAAGGCGGGATCTAAGCCTAGCATGTCTGAGTATGACTAAGCAAAGTTAACAATTCCCTCCTGGAGTAGCTGTGCAAAGATCGGAAACTCTTGTTCGGAGAGTGACTTGGCTACATAGGTGATCTTAGGATTTTCAGCAGTTCCCAAATTAATCTCTTGCGTCTCTTCAATCAGAACAGATGATCTGGCAGATAGCTGAGTTCCCATAAGGGGAAGATGAACATCTCCATCTTCTAGCACCTCTTCAAGGTTTTTGCCATCAGATGCGTCCTTTATTTTTACTTTTTCAAGGTCACGAAGTGCCTCAGGGAGGTTTTCACTAGATGACCGTTTGTTATTTTTCTTATTCTTACTTTTGCGACTGGAGTGTTCATCCTCCCCCAATCCCATGAGGTTAACATAGGTATCCGCAGACATACTGACAGGTGTGCTAGTTCGTAGGTCCCAATCAATGAGTTCAGGATGGCGGAGGGATAGGCTAATAGTGCAGACGGATAGGCATTCGAACATGGAAGATAGGTCGGCATGATCGACGTCATCGTACGCACGTATGATGGATTCCTCCTCGGGTATGTCTTCCAATAAGCCGTTGTCCACAACTACACTATTGGAAGCATTAGACGATGTTTCGGGGCCTTTTTGCTTTCTGTCATACCCAATGCCCACATTTTTTGGTAGCGGAGATGTATCAATGGGTTGTAACCGCCCTTGTTCTTGCTTTCCCAGGCCTCTGCCTTGATAGTTATGCTTTTCCACAAACTTTGTCGGCCAGGGGTACTTTTCTTGGAAGTATTCTTTGAGAGGAGTTTCCAGCTGAGGCTCTTCTCGGTAAACCCATTGGCTTATGTCTTCTTCGGGCGCATCTGTCTTGATACTTGGGGATACAAAAGTGGTAGTAGGGATGTTTTTGCCACGGAAGGTGACAGTCTTGTCCTCTTTTGGGGTAGCATGGGAAGGTTGACCATACTCGTGTGGCGATGGTGGCATGGTCGCTATATTGAGAGCAGTGCGCATTTCATACTCGCCACACCCTTTGTCAATGATCTGGACTTTTGTGAATGTAGGCTCAGTGGAAGATGGAGCGGTTATTACGGTGGATGGTGGATTAATGGGTGATGGCCGAGATGCCCCCATTTCAACCCCAGGACAATAATGTAAATGGGGAAATGATGTCTCTAGAGCGCGGCAATATTCGAACGGTTGGGGATCGGCATAGATGGTGACCTCTTGTCCGTTGACTGGGAATTTGAGGCACTAATGGTAGGTGGAAGGCATGGCTTGCATAGTATGGAGCCATGGACGGCCGAGGAGGAGATTATATGGTAAGTCTAGATCAAGGACATGGCAGGTGATGTACTAAACTACCGGTCCCACTTGGACAGGAAGATTGATGATCCCTTCTGAATTTCTTTCTGCATTGTCATAAGCCTTGATTGTAATAATCTGGTTGCTTAAGTCCACTTGGGTATACCCCACCTGTTTTATGAATTTTAGCGTGCACAAGTTGAGGGTGGATCCATTATCTACCAAGACTCTTTTTATTTTATGTTGAGCAACCACGACTTCAATATGTAACGGGCGATTGTGATTGGCATCAATGTTGGGCATATCATCGTGGCTGAAGTGTAGTTGGTGAGATGAAGCTAGGTGTCCTACCAAGGCTTGGAATTGTGTAGGATCCATATTATTAGGCACATGGGTTTCCTGTAGGGATCTATTAAGGATTTCTTGATACACGGGGGAAGACTTGAGTAAATCCAAGATGGAGATATGTGCAGGGGTTTTTCCCAAGTGATCAAGGATATTGTACTGGGAAGTTACAGGAGTCGGTTGGGCAGGTGCAGAGGCTGCAAGGACGGTGATGCGGGCTCGTCGTGTGGTAACAGCACATTGAGAGTCTTTAGCTTTGACATGTATCATGGATACACAAGGTTCTACCTGCTCAATGTAATGAATAATACCCTCGTAATTGAGGGGTACATTCTTGTAACTCACGTTATTTGTGCTGTTGTTTTGAGGGATTACTGTTGGAAGTGCTCGGGCCTTGGTTATGGTTTGGGAAGGCATTTTGATAAATCTGCAACTGAGCATTGGACGACGGAGCTTGATTAGGATCAACCTTGATGTCACCTCGATCTATGAGATCCTGGACGTAGTTTTTCAAACCCTGACACTTATTCAAAGAGTGCCCTTTAATTTTGTGGAACTCACAATATTCATTTTCCCTAAACCATGCGGGCTTAGGTTTGGATTCATCTAGTGGCTTGGTGACGGGGTACGTGATTGGATAGCTGATCTGCAATAGTTTATTGAAGACGACACTCAAGGGTTCTCCTAGTTGAGCATATTGGCATTTAGGGTTCCCTTGGTTATTTTGATTGGACTGTTGGGGAGGACGGGGTGTCCCTTGCGGTACGGATATGGCATTAGGTACAGATTGCTATTGTTTTTGGGATGCGTTGGCCACGTGGACATGTTTAGTATCAGTGACACCATCATTGACTGCATTCTTGTTCTTGTTCCAGAAACGTGGCTTGTCGTTGAATGTCCTTTCCCTATCTTGGTTATATATTTTGATGTGCCCCTTGGCAACAAGGGCATGCTCGAGGATGGGTCCTTTCTCCACCAACTCCGCAAAAGTGGTGACACAGTGTAATCGGAAGTTGTGAGCCATGTCAGGATGGGAGTTCTCCACGAAGAGGGTGACCATGTCCTTTTCTTTCAAAGGAGTTTTCATTCGGCTTGCCAGGGCACGCCACCTCTGGAGGTAGCTAGTAAAAGTTTCCCCTTCACGTTGTTTCTCCTTGAGAAGATCTAGGGTATCAGTATCTTTCTCCAAGTTGAAGGAGAAGTAGGAGACAAACCTTTCTGACAAGTCCGCAAAATATTTTATAGATGCCTTGTCGAGGGTCATGAACCACCCTAGTGCGTCGCTCCCCAGACTTCGGGGGAACATACGCAAGAGATAGTTGTCATTGTGGATCACTTCTTGACACTGGGAGTAAAACTCCTGTAGGTGGGCCTTAGGATCTTTGTTCCCCTTATATTTGTCAAATTTTGGCATCTCAAAATGCTTGGGGAAGGGAATCAATGAGATGGAGGGATCATATGGATAGGGACATATATCTTCGAATTTGAACGATTGCTTGCTAGTCCCTGCCTGGAGATCCTTTAGTGCGGCTTTGATTTCTAGTATGTCCGCATTGGCCGATGTGTTAGATGAATATTGATGATAGGATGATTGTGGATTCTGAGAGGATGTTTGGGGATGGGTGTATGGATAATAAGGAGGTGGTACCTCCTGCTGATACGCCAAGGGATCTTGTTGGTAAAAAGGTTGCTGTTGTGAGGTGGGATATTGATTGGTTGGGTAGTTGTGGGTGGTGTACTATTGGGAAGTATGGAGAAAGTGTTGTTGATTAGCTTGCAGATATTGGGGGTGTTGATATGACTGTTGTGATGCCCCATAGGAGGGTTGTTGTTGATATTGTTGCTGGTTGTAATAGTTGTAGTGATGAGATGGTTGTTGATATTGTTGTTGATGCATAGGTGGCGGTTGTGACGGGCGAGATGGGATGCTATGTTGTGGTTGTGCTTGTGGGCATAAAATGGATGCAAGGAACGAAGATATGGTCGGGGCTAAAGGCTGAGGTTGATTTCCTTGTGATTGATGTTGTGACGGTTGTGTTGGAAATAGGGGATTGACCAATGATTGTTGTTGAGGTGGCGGTGCGATTGAGATGTTGTGTGAGGGAGGTTGTTGAGCACTAGTGGGAGCGTAGGATTGGGGAGGTTGTTGGGATATGAATGATGATGGTGGAGGGATGTTAGATTGGGGCGGCTGTTGAGGTATGAACAACGATGGTGGAGGAATATTGGATTGGGACGATGGTGGAGGATTAAATGATGATGGAGGAGGGATGTTGGATTGGGACGATGGTGGAGGGTTGAATGACAATGGTGGAGGAATATTGGATTGGGATGATGGTGGAGGGTTGAATGACGATGGAGGAGGGATGTTGGATTGGGGCGACTGTTGAGATAGGAATGACGATGGTGGAAGATTTGTAGCCCCAAGAGGTGGGGGTAAGGCAGTGAAAGGGTTGCCCCCAATGTTGGTAGGAAGCGGGTTCGAGGGGGGTGGTGCTGGTAGCATTAATGGTTGCGGTTGCAGGACGTTTTGTGGCATGCCATAGGCAAAAGGATCATTGGGATCAACAGTTTGGGGGGCTCCCGTGACTGAGATGGTGGGATATGTGGGATTGTCAACGGGATATAGGACAGCGTTGCAGAATTCAGGTTGATGCCAGCCTCCTACAGAAGGAACGTTGGGGACATACGAGCTACTGGGGATGTCATGTGCACCTTGGGGTACATTAGATGTGGAGGTGCCATACTTGGATAAGTCGACACCTGACGGCAACTTGACACCTTTTTCAATCAAGTGAGCCAAGATTTGGTCACCATGTCTTTCGAGAAGGCGCTCTGTCATTTGTGCATTAACTGGGTTGCTAAAGTGCTCCTCGAATGTGAGCTCAGGTTGGTCGGCCATGTTTTCCTCCCCAAGTGGTGACGTGTTTTGACCATCCACATTGGATTGCGATGAGGTGCCATTGTGGGTATCGTGAGGGATATTAGCACCATAGTTCGGATCTGAGGCGATGTTGACTGTGTTGGTGGGATTTTGTGGGTTGTTCGATTGGGCATTCAGGGCTTGTTGGTCGGCCATTTTCTTTGCTTGTGATCAAGTCTGAACGGGCATGCAAGATGATGAGGTAGATTAGAAACACCTTGATGATGAGAGACTGATTTGATTTCGATGACAGATTAGGTGACGACGATTGATTAGGTCGACATGGATTGGCTTGATGGAATTGGATTGGATTGATTGGTAGATGTTGGATTAACCTAGATTCCGGGTTTTGATCCGAATAGGTTTGATGACGCAAGGATCAGATCGATATGATGATTAGGATTAATGTGATGATAGATACGATGAAGACCGAGATCCACAACCGAGTTTAAGAAGGATCCTTGGTAACACTAGGTATTGATTTAAAGGTGGATGTATGATAACGACACCGAATCCAACTTGAGATAGAAGCGGATTGATTGGGTCGAAAAGGATAACTGACCTAAGACGGATAAAGATCCTAAGCCAGCTATGATGATTGTGATTAGGGATGAATACCTAGGTCAACTTGGATGACGACTCCCACGGGGTTTATATGGAATAACGGAGATCAGAGATGAAAGCATGTTTAGGACAGATGGGGAGTGTCTCAAGATAGATGAATGGCTCTCGAAACAAGCAAAAGACTATTCAGGACAAATGACCCTTAGAATGAAGGGATGGGGGCTCGGAACGGACGTTCAGATGTTTGTTTTGGACGCTAAATGATCGTTTCGGTGTTCAAAACAGAGGGACAATGAATGCCAAATGATGGTATAGGATGGTCAAAGGGACAGGTCCGCCACTGTATTTGGACAGATCCGCCACTGCACTTGGACAGGTCCGCCAC
>VDFB02192325.1:0-33491 GCA_007258455.2 Sequoia sempervirens | reverse complement strand
ATTAGCATTTAGACAATTATCGCAATATCTCCCAACCACAGAGTTTTGAAACTAAGGAATTAATTTAACCATAAGGAAATTAGAAACAAAAATTAACTTCCCCTCCTTCATTAATTAGACAAAGAAAGAAACAACAAACCCTTGAGAATTTACCCACATTAACACTTGCAAATGGGTCGAGCTAATGATTCTTTGGTTGCAATGGGCCAAGCTAGTCACAATGCAAGGCTTTACTCATTCTCCAGTTGGGTACCTCTTGCTCCTTCTACAACATTGATCACTCATTCAAACTCACAGAGTAAGATATGGCATGATGAGCGTTGTGGTCAACTCGACTACCGCTATCTACAACAACTTCCTAGGTGTACATGGTGAGAGGGCTTCCTCAACTCAGTTATTTTGAAGGTATATGTTAAGGATGTTTCATGAGCAAGCATCCCAAAGAGAAGTTTGATAGAGGGAACTCTTGGAGGCCCTTGGATCTTCTTCAGCTTGTTCATAGTGATGCATCAGGCCCAGCGTCAGTTCCATCCTTTAGCAAATCTCGTTAAATCCTCACTTTCATTAATGATTTTTTAGGATACACTTGGGTCTACTTCCTTTGTCTCAAAAGTGAAGTATTTTTCAGTTTTCTCAACTTCAAAGCACATGCTGAGAAGCAATCTGGGAAGCAAGTCAAGATCCTTCGTACAGACAATGGCAGAGAGTATGTGAGCAATAGACTTGAGGAAATTTTCACACTTGAGGGAATCGACTTACAACATTCTGCTACCTACACAACCTAGTAGAATGATGTGGCAGAAAGGAAAAATATAACCCTGAAGGAAATGGAAAGCTGCATGATACATGCCAAGTCTCTTGGTTCAGCTTTGTGGGGAGAAGAAATCAGTTGTGCCACCTACATCCAGAATTGGGTTCCTCATGAAGATTTGAAGTGTATCACTCCTTTTGAAGCTTGGTTTGCTGGGAAATCTGTTGTGAAACACTTCAGAGTGTTTGGGAGTCCAACATGGGGTCGTATTCCTCCACAGAAATATAGGGCATTGGAGCCAGAGAGGAGGCCTTGTATCTTTGTGGGATATGCAGATGGTGTTAAGGCATATCGACGGATGGATCCTAAGACTCGTGATGTTGTCTTTGAGAGGGGTGTACATGCTGAGGAAAGCTCACCTAGCATTTACTCTTCTACTCCTCCTTCCTCCATAGTTGAAAGTGACGACAGTGATTTAGATGATGATGATGGCTCTCCTTCCTCCCTAACTCGCAAGGTTACACCTTCACAAGGTCTAGTTCCAATTGAGGAGCCTCGCCCTTCTACCCCTACTAGACCTCATTGGGAAAGTTAGAGTATTGATTGTGTGAGTTAAGTCCATCATAGTTTCTTAATGGTATAATTTTTTTCACTATTTAATATATATTTTGATATGCTTTTGATACATTGAAATTTAGTGGTAATGGATCATTATACCTTATTATCATTTGAGTAATAAAATTACGTTAAATATAGTATTTTAGTATAATAATTTATTTTCATACATAAATTGAAATAGTAATATGTATTGATATGTTTACCTGTGGAACATTTTTCATTGTTTCTTTAGTAGACATGCGCCTCCATTACTATAAGAACTTATAAAAAGCAACAATTGGATCAAGCGACCAAAGACTACACAAAGGGGAGAGAATATGATGATTGTATTGTCAATATGCACGAAGAAGTTCCATTACAAGTATGTATAAGGCTTGCTTATAAAGGTAGGCTAGGACACAAGGAAGGGCCATGAATGAGACAAGTGGCATTCATGTGCAAGGGTAGGTAGAAGGAAATAATAGATAATTCCATGAAAGCTGGATCACCCACCGAAAGTGAAATTATCATGCCACAATACGTGGAGATAAAAAAAGGTGATAACTAGATCACACCACAAAGAGTGAGATTTCTCCTACACACACTTCCCTAAGTGTCTCAATCACATCTCTCAATGTATGCACAAACCTAGATGCAAGATGCAAATAACTAGGTGTCACAAGTGCAAACTACAATGATATGCGTTCTCTAAGTAAGATTAAGTAAAGTGTAATAAGTAAAATACTTATTTACACCAACACCCCCACTTAAGTGCAACTAGGGGAATGAAGACTCAAGCTAACTGTGCAAGATAAAATGCAATATGGGTCCCGACAACTGGGCCATGTTAGGTACCCATGTACAAATGCAATGCAATCTATCACAAGCAAGGAATGGGAGAAAACCTCATGGAAAAAACTCCCCCTCAAAAGAGAGAAGAAAACAAATAAATGTACAAATGGAGAGGGAAAAAAGCCAAAGATGAGGAAAAAGTCCCCCCCGAGAAAGAGAATGGGGAAGTCAAGTGACTCCCCCTGACACATCCCTCACCACTAAGAGAGCTCGCAATTGGTGCTACATCCACCAACAGAGAGTCCAATATTATTATCTAGTAAATTAAAGTGCAAATAAGGATTAAACTTGGGCCGTTGCTTGACCCCGTTAAATAATTTGGGCGCAAACCGTGCTGATAAAAGTGGGGAGAAATTTAACCTCCAAGTCTGATTATGCTCTATATACCAATACCTTACTCAAGCATTAGAAAGCTTGGATTTTGAAATCATTCTCGTTTACTTCTACGTTCTCCAATTGAAGGTGTGGCTTTCAACTTTGGAATATTATCAATTCATTCAAACTTATGAATACCGCTAAGAGATTTTAATGAACTAGAAGGAGAAAGAATTATAAATTTCTGATAAGGCATACCACATTTCAAATACATATTGATAGATAAAATGAGTTTCATTGGAGAGAGGTTGCTTAAAAATATAGATTTGTAACTTCGACAAGAATTTCTCAGAGACAATAAATGAAAGTTTCATACATATGTTTCTAGTAGAATTTGGTAAAATCAACTCCATTCAATGACAAAGCACCATAGAAATGAAACAAGGAGGATAATCTACTTTAGGAAGTGTTCAAAATAGTGGTTACTTTAGATCATATTTTAAGATAGGATGTGAAATCATCAAATTAAAAACTTGATGCAACATATAATGAAGAATTTAAAAATAATGTTTACATCCATAACATGAAAAAACTATATTTGCTATCAAATTTAGTTGCACAAAGTATTAGTACCAGAAATGAAAGTGGAAATGATGAAATCAATATGGAGTTATTAGTGAACTTAATAATGTGAGAGTAATATTAACATCAAACTTTTGGGTATAAGTAGGACCTATATATGGAACTCTTGGATATATATGAAATATTGTATACAGACCTAGAAAAGGGCCTCCAAAACCATAGACTTTAGCAATTACTCTAAAATACCTTTCGAAGGGCACCATCCACATATAGTCCAATTACAACAATTCAAATTGGTATCACAAGAGAAATTCGATTATGATTAGATTGGGATTTAACAATAAAAAAGTCACAAGGATTAACTCGTCAAAAATCCATTATTGATATAAATAGATTAGGATTTAACAATAAAAAAGTCACAAGGATCAACTCCTCAAAAAGCCATTATTAATATAAAGAATTGGATTGATAATTTGTGGCCATTGAAAGAGCAAGATTGATCGATTGAAAGAATTGGATCAACATTTCTTGTAATTTCTTGTGCAAAATCATTAAAAGGACTAGGAATTATACCATCATTCAAATATTACAAATATGAAAATATGAGAAAAGGGAAACAAGTTACAAGAAGAAAGGTAGAAGAAAATAGGTTGAAATCCTTAGCAATCACTTAATTTCTTTTTTTCCTTCTAGGTTTGTCACCTTGAGTCCCCTCGTTGGGCCTCTCTAGTCATTTTGTTATAGGTATAGGCAATTCTTGTCTTTAATCTAACCAAAACATGTTTCATGTAATTACTATTTATATAAGTAATATAATGTCTTCATTATATTTTTCATATTATTTTTAATCCATTTAACATAAAAAAAATTGCACGATAATAATTAATCAATAAATGATACAATATATAATAATTATAAGATATTAATATTATAATAATGTAGTATTTATAAAATAATATAACGAAATAATATAATATAAATAAATAAATAAGAATAACATAGAAATATAATACAATTATATAATAATATACAACAACATAAACATCATAATATAATAGCAATAAAATAACTTATTAGTTATAATATTCTAAAACAAACATACTATTTATAATTTAATATAATATTAATTATAAAATAATAAAATATATTTATTTACATAATAATAAATATATAATTTCCAAATAAAATATAAGATATTATAATATAGTATAATACAGTACAATACAATACAATGATAATTATAAAATATAAATATAAAGTTAATAACATTATAACAATATTTCATAAAAATGGGCGGATGGGTGGGTCCCTCCCCTGCCTCTCCTTTGACACCCAATCTTGGGGATGTGTGAGTTGGCTTCGGGACGGTGGGAGAGGATACTGAGGTGACACAACCACGTCATATCTTGGCTATCCTTATTTCACAGAAGGGAATGTTGGCCTTCTTAATGAGAACGGCTCGTTTGAAGCGGGGCTTTAATGATCGTCAGAAAGGAGGATTGGACTTGCTTTCAAGTCTTCCATTCTGAGACACGTCGCGTACGGCATCCATTGACAAGACTGTTGTTTGGCCGGGTGGCAGTTCACTTCACTTGAAGTGATTATAGTTATAAGGTGTTCGGACTGCATCCGTAGCCATACTTCATAGCAAGGATGAGAAGATCGTCCTTTCATTATTTTGGCATTTGTGCGATGGCCAAGCGGATTCTCACGGGTTTATTTTTGGATCCGTTAAATTCATTTCGGTGCTTGGTATTTGCATTCTGGTTTTGTTTTCTTCTTGTGCAGGGTGTAGCAGTTATCATGGAGGGGACAAAAAAATCAAAATTCACCATACATATTGCTTTGGATGGTTTGGAATGCTTCGGTGTTGACACGCCGGTCTCTCTGGTCGCCACGGAGAGACAAATTGCTTTCAGGGAAATCACAGATCAAAGACTGAAACGTATTTTGCTCGAGGAAGATCCTGTATTAGTCGTTGTGGTTAAGATGATTCTAGGAATGGAACACTTGCATCGAAGGGAATATGCCAGATACAATGCTCACATTTCCTCACATTTTCTTGCAGTGTTATTGGACCTGGAAACCCCGAAGAAGTTGGCCTGGGAGCTGATGGAGCGTTTGTTCCGCATGGATTTACTCGGTGGCCTTGAAGATACGTTGAAGGCTGCCCTTTTGGGTAAAGGCATCCCGCGCCCGGCTGATTTGCCTCTCTTATGGCACATGGAGGAAGCTGTCAAGGTGTATCCCTTCCTCCTTGATCTCAAAGGGCCAGCTTTGTCTCGCCACAGAAAGCTTGCGGACGTGGCCGTGGAGTTCTTGAAACGCAAATTAAAGTTGGTGCCGGCGGAGAATTGGCTGGTTGGGAGGCTTTATGCATTTTTCGCGGAGGAATTGATGGTTTCATGTAGGGTGGCTCACCATTATGCAGGAAATTTTTTTACTAGTTTTTGTGGTCTTGCACTTTTGGCTGACTTTTGTTTCAAGTCTGGGTTGTGGTTTGTGAAGTGCAGCTGACCCCTCGTCGCTACCATCAAATTTTTCATGGGTAGTTGTTGTTGCATGTTTGGGTGTAGGGAAATCCTCGGTTTGAGTCGGTTAGGTTATTTATCTTGCAGGCGGTGGCCGGTGAGATGGTTGATCTGCATTGCGGGCAGCTTGTAATTCTCTTCTATTTCAATATATTATCTATCGTGCGTAACAAAAAAAAAAAAAAAACAATATTTCATAAAAATAACGCAATAATAAATATATTATATAATAATACAATAATTTTAATAACATAATAATATAATAGAATAATAATATCGTAATATAGAATGATAAGATAGTAATTTTTATATTATAATAATAATATGAAAATATCATAGAATAATAATATTATAACATAATATAATAATAAATATGTAATAATATAACATAATAACAATAAAATAATTATATTTTTTCAAAGAAAAACAATAAAATAACTTAATGATTGTAATCTTCCTAAAAGTAACATATAATTTGTAATTCAATATAATATTATCTATTAAATAATAATAAATATATAAAACATGTATTTATTTTATTATAATAATAATAATAATAATAATAGAGATAGAGATGAGATATTATAATGTTATAATATAAAGAAACAAATATATCATATTTTAATATTTAATAATTAACTATTGTATTTATTTATTTAATTAATTTAAATTATTTTATTTTAACTCAAAGTTATGTAGAAACTGGTTTATTTATATAAAATGATTTTATTTTTACTTTAAGCAAAATTAAAGAAACGGAGATACTAACGTAATGTATACAATTTCTACAATGTTATGCATGGTCTCATGTTTTTATATTATTATACTTTATTATAAATTTTTGTAGAGAGAGAATATGCAATCCACCCTGCCTACTTATTTATAACATCCATTTCTTTGTTTACCATCGGTTTATTAGTTTTCCATTAATGTGTATTGCCCTAGCTTATTAGGTTTGCCCTTGGCTTATTAGGTTTGCTCTAGCTTAAACCATCCATCTTCTTTTACCATAATCACGGAGTTAGGTGAGATACCAGTGTGCACATCTTAAGTTGTTGTTAAAGAGTTGAAGGCTTACCTTGAGGCTGCTAGAGGAGTAAAGGGTTTGGATTATTTGGTGTTTTATTAAAAGAATCTAGTTTTTCCTTTTGGAATGCCTTTTATTTTATTTTATTTTATTGAGATCCCAGAGTGATACATCTGTTAGTGTTTTGGAGAGCACAAAATATGGAGGGCAAGTAGCAAAACCAGATTGATAGATCTGTTAGTGTTTTGGAGATCAGCATAAAATATGGAGGGCAAGTAAAGAGCAAAAGGGATATTATATTCCATTTTAATGAGGGAACCGGAAGGCCTTCCTTGGACCAAATAAAATAGATTACAACTGAGCTGCAATGTTATGGCTGAAAGGCAACAATGTTTTATATTGGCTTCCAAATGCCTGAAGGAGAAATGTTTTCTATTAGTGTTTACTCCATAACGGATAAACTTTTATGAATTTGTTGTTTTATTTCTAAACCCTAAAATGTAGTGTTTCAGCCTCGAAACAGCTTTCACTATTTACATCCCAAAAATGGCCTTCTGACGGGAGATAAGTGTGAAAGCCCTTTTAAATAGGATTGAATTTCATACTTAAACAGATCTCCAGTTAGAAGACCATTTTTGCAATGAAAATAGCGAAGGCTCTTACATTTTTCGGGTTAGAAATGAAAACATAGAAATCAACAAACTCATAAAACCCTACCCGGTCATGCAGTAAACACTCATTAGATGTGTGTGATCGTTCCTTCTTATGTTTCTCTCTCCATGGGGCATTATGAAACAAATAGAAGACATTCTTGCCTTCCATAACGTCGCAGCTGAGCGGTGATCTGCTTTATTTCGTCTGATTCGGCTTGTTAAAATGGAATGTAATATTCTCTTTTGTTCTGCACTTGCCCTAAATCTTTTCTGCTTGTGATCTCCACGACATTAGCAGATCTGATCAGCCTGGACTCTCATGATAAATAAGCAGAATGTGCGAGTGGGACAAAAGCTAATAAGCGAGTTACAGTGACGGTTATAAAGCAAGAGCAGAGTCAATGAATTTTGGTAAAGATTAAAATGTGTCCCGTGGAAGGGAAGAGTCCTGCAATAACGGAATAACTAGATAGGTTATGGGTTGGGACTGAACAAACAAATTAGTTTGATTTAATGAGCTTTCCCAAGAGGTGGAGAATATTGAGAGATGTTAAAGTACCCCATTCTTTCCATGTGAGCAGCTGGTTCTTTGTTCCGTGGGTCTGTGGAGACTTACCCCTCACTCAAAGTTTTGGACACCCATGTTTGTGGAAGGGATGAGAATTATTCAGACATGGAATTGTAAAATGTTAAGAGAATCCATCCTAATTATGCTATGCAATCTCTTAAAGCCGGCTTTGATGGCTTGGCCTCTGAGGAGAAACAAATGTTATGGATATTGCTAGTTTCTGTAGTGCCAAAATAAAATATATGGAAGGCATTCCAGTGGATGAGAGGAGATGTATTTAGAATTCACAGTCACCTCCAGTGACCTGAGAGGTAGATGGCGGTTCAGAAGCGGTCCCCTCCTCTCGGTTGTGGCGGCCAGAGCATCTTAGATCTGTGGTGTGCTGCTGTTTAATATCTCTAAAATTAAATTCGTAAAAAGCCCTTATTTCTTGTTCATTTATTCTATTAGCAAAGAATGTAAATTTAACCATGTACCTAGAATGCGAAAAGAAAAGGGATTCCAAAAAATACTAAAGAAACAAATGATCGGTTTATTGATCACTTTTGGGACTCCTCCGTCAATGCAATAATTGAATACTTTATAGGGAATTCAAAAAAATAAGGTGGTATATCAACTATTGTCCCATGGCTTGGGGTTGACAAGGCATGGTGGGAAAAAAATTCCTTCATGGAATCCTGTGAGAAGGCTGCATTATTTAGTAGCTGAGAGACTTGCAGAATTATGGAGCACTCTCCGCAAGTCAAATGAACACTCAGGTATTTTGTGTTTGTTTGTTGAAATTACAATTCTTGCAATAATCGGTCTGAGATGTTTCTGGATTTGATTGTGTAAATTTTGTATTTGTTTTTTAAATTAAATCGGTGTGGGATGTTTCTGGATCTAATTTTGTAAATTTTGTATTTATTTTTTAAATTAAATTTTATAATCACCAATTGGATGAATTATTTTGAATATTAATTGTCAATGGCAGGACAGTTTTCAGTTTGAGATGGCTTATTCTTCGCCCTTGTGGCGGATTGCAAAATCTTCCAGATTTAGTAAATATGTTAAATTATTTGGAATAACTAATTATAATTTATGCACTCCTTGAGTCAGGCATTGAAAGGACATGTTTGTGAAAAATCTCTCACAAAACTCGGCAATTTCAGAAACTCTGAGATTTGACGAGGTGCCATCAAACGGAGAAGTGGGTTCTGAGGAACACTAAAGGGTCAACTCATTTTGATTTGCGTATCCTTGAGATGATATCTTTCAAATTTGTGGGTTTCTCAAAGTTGGCAATTAGTCGAGAGGTATGTCCCAGCCTTAAACAGCCAGAGATTTCAAAATTAAGTGAACTTAAAGTATGCTTATATTTAATGACTGAGAATCTGAGAACAATATCGGGGTTGTCTTCTCTGACAAGTACCCGAGGGTTATTCACAAACGGGTGTTCTGTGTTGAGAGAGTTTCCAAGCCTTGCACGTCTTCGTCGGCTCGAGCGCCTTGGGATTGCTATATGCGATAAGTTGGAGAGTATAGAAGGTGTCCGAGAGCGGGGAGGATTGAAAATTCTGGTAATTCAAGCGTGTCAACCTGCAGGCGTATTGAATTTCATTTCTGGACTAAAGCTTAGAATTACATCTTCTGAATGTTTGATGTTTTATGTTGGCGGATATTAATTTCTGCCACCGAAAACATTAAAGGCAGAAGCTTCTACCATCTTCTGCTGACCATTTCTTCGCTGTCATTCACCGACCCCCAAGAACATGTGCAATTTCCTAGCTCAATGTGAAGTAGTTTCTAGATCTTCCACATCTCTCCAAAGACCTCTATAAATAGAGGCAATTGTAATCGTTTTCATTCAGGCAATTCAATTAAAGTTTTGTATTTTTCTTTGCCTCTGCCCACCTCCTTCAAGTTTCTGCTTTGCTGCTCCCCTGTTTCCTACATTTTATTGCTTAGTTAATGTTGG
Organism: Sequoia sempervirens; assembly: GCA_007258455.2. Lineage (NCBI taxonomy): Eukaryota > Viridiplantae > Streptophyta > Pinopsida > Cupressales > Cupressaceae > Sequoia > Sequoia sempervirens. The sequence goes on along the minus strand of VDFB02192325.1, from coordinate 23,658 downwards.
GAATTTTGACACTCCTAACTCTTCAAATGTTTCAGAGACTACCATCAGAGTATACCATTATAACAAGGAATGAAGTGGATGAAGCGTTGCCAAAGGTTAAATGTAAAATCATTTTCTGATTTGATCGGTTGCCATGCAATTGCTCAGATTGAGAGTAGTAGACATTATCGTGAAAAGTTGGAGGAGATTCCAAACTTATCGACTGCATTCCTTATATGCGCTTTGCATATATCGGCTGGTTGTGCTCATTTTCTCGAGGAATTCGGTGCTCCTTATTCTGAAGTAGACCGTGGTTTTCGTTGTGATGTAGAACAAATAGTAACACTTGTACACACATGGCAGATTCTGAAATTCATGGAGGGTTTATGGCTACCGTCAATAGAGGCGGAGAAGAATTGAAGGAGTTGATTGTATTCGAAATCTCAAAGTCATTATCGACCATTTATAACTACAAAGCATGTGGTATACCTTAAACTAAGAGAAAGGTTCGATGCCGTTATATTTTATTAAATCAATTACAGCAATAGCCAATATTTCATATTATCAAGAGAAGGTTCCTTGCATAATCTGAGTTTGAATTAGAATGTTTAGTCTGTGGTATGCTATTGGGCACTGCCACATATCTGAGATGACTATGTTGAACTGGAAGAATCCAACAATAGTCTGCTATGCATTAAGCGCTACAACATGAGTAGGAATCCTTCAAAGTTTAAAGTAGAGTGACTCAGGCAATAACTATCTCATGAAAATAAAGGACAGGTCTTGCCAAATTGTTATGAATAACTCTCATTAATCAAAACAAGCAAGTTGAATGATGGAAACAACAAGAAGTTTGAATTTTTCATTGACTCAGTAAGGTTGTATCTAATTTTTCAAATAGGTACGAATGGGAGAATTTGAGTAGATTAGTTTGAATAACTAGAAGGACCATTCTACCTAATTGTTAGGATTTCTAGCAAGATCGCAACAGCAAATAACTAGTACATCCACAAAACACTTGTACATAATGAGCCTAATTTACATTATCAAATAGATTGATAAACGAGTTGATTAAAGTGTACAAAATGACCTTGCTTAAATAGGTAAGGCAGTGAAGGTAGTCATGTGAAACACAAAGACTGACTAACCCTTCAAAGATGGAGCACTTGTTAACTCACATGGCAAGTGTTCTAGTGATTGGAAAGTGACCATGCAAGAGGTGTCTCCCAAAGTGAGAACAGTTGTCTCAACCGCATGAGGTGAGACAAAACTTTACAAGTCCTCTAAGTGAGCTTATGCGTAGTGTGAATAAGAATATACTAAGTAGGGTAAAAGATAACTAGTATAATAATACCTCTTCTCACATGAAAGCTCTTTTTATAGTTGAACAAGAGTGTAGTTTGGAGGTGAGCGTATTTTGCCAATTGGCACCTCCTTTTGCTGGTTTAATTTTCTCACAGATTTGGCTCTGCCTAGACCCATGGCCATTGGATGCAAAAGATCCTCACATGCTCATTCATCACAATCTGAGACTGGCCAAAATGTGGAAGGTTCCTCTATTTCTTCACTGAAAGAAGCATTGGCAAAATACTATTACAATCCCCCCTTAATGCTGACGAGAAGAGGTATAAGTAGACCAACTAAAATTGGGCACAAAAGTGTGCACATGAATTTAGACCTAGAATTAGGTCCAACATATGTACAAGAAAAAGAAAAATGGTTTGCATCAAGATGCACACACGTGAGGTGAGAATCGCAAGGATCCGTTGTTGTGATGTTAAATCGAGGAAAGACACACTTGAGGTGAGAATCACAAGGATCCATTACTATGATGACAAATCAAGGCACTGCACAGCCCCCCATTACACTTTATTGTTCAGTGTCAATATAAAATTCCCTCCATAAGGAACAAACATTAAATTTTTGTGGCACTTTATATGAGTGCATTTAAAAACTTAATTTGTTTCGAGTTATTAGAAATTTACGTCATGAGGTAGATAATGCAGACATATATTAAGTATACCTTTAAAAAAAAAAAACCCATTATTCAAAAAATGAGCCCCCTTACAACACTTTGTTGACTATAAAATATTCTCCTCCTTTTTACAAATTTTAATGTTACTTCATGATCAAATGGAAGTTACTAAACTGCTTGAACAAATAATGCTAAGTTTAACTAATACTTAACACCTTGCGGTTAGTGGTTATTGAGCATTTACCATTAATAGTTGCAATTACACAAATTAATTATAATTTGATGTTCCACCATATAAAATTAATGTAACAAAGTAAATGAAATAACCAGTTTGTGGCTGTGTGAAGATGAAGACAAATTCAATCGCCGAAAAACCTAGAGTGTGAGGGCACCTCCAAACTAATAGTTTTGGCGTACCATCAAATCCCGCACATCAAATAAACTCTTTCCATGAGCATTATCCCACCTCACAAACCTTGAGAAAGTTTGAGAGTGATTCTTCTCGAGGCATGGAGATAGTAAAATATACAAGTCAACCTCTACACCACAAGGAAGTTTGAGTCAATTGTTGGAGACTAGGTCCATGCCTAATGGTAGTGTGACACATGGTTGAAAACATAAAAGCTAAGAAATCATGAAACGCCTGGTCATCGCATGGAAGGCGTGAGAGATTATCTTTGTGGGAGGGGTTGGGACTCTCTTTTCTCGTGTACACTAAAGAAGTAAGTTCATGTAGATGTCTCCACACCAGCACAGAGATCCACGATCTACAATAATATCTCTCCTCCTTGCAATGTATAGTTATGTCAGGTTTAAAGTTACCTCTTATATGATGAATGAGATGATTATCCTTTCATAAGGAAATGCTGATTGGAGAGAGATTGCACAAATTTCCATACTGCCTGGTGATTCTTTACACGCTACCTGGCGATGCTTTCCTACCACACATAGATATGAATGGGTCCTAGGACTGAAGTTCGATAGAGATTAATGGCTTCTAGAATTGTTTGTGCGGAATATAGGGAGTGCTGTGCAGAGTGTGAAAGCTACCAACATAGTGTGCAATTCATGGGAGTAGAGGTCCACACACGTACTAGACTGGTCTCCTAAAATAAGAGATATTATAGCTCAAGTTTACAATGCCTACAATGTGTGGGTAACCATTAATTTGTGGGCCTCCTCTTTGCGGTGTCACATTACCCCCATAAAAAAAATCATGCACATCAACCCTGATCTAATGAGATTACATATAGATGAGTATTACACATAGATTCATTCCTGGCTCATATCTTCACAAAATGGCGTAACTTGGTTGTCTGCTACAAACTCATGCCCCCAAAGTAGATATCGCTTATAAACACAGATCAAATTGCGTTGAACTCTAGTTAGGCTTGATGCGATATTTCGGGAAGGGTTTTGTATGCATGGCTCTAATACCATGTTAGGATTTCTAACAGCATCATGACATTAAAAACTCGGTACTTCCACAAAAACACTTGCACACAATGAGCCTAATTTATGCTATTAAAAAGATTGATAAAAAAATAAAATTTAAATGTGCAATATGCCCTTGCTTAAATAGGAAAGACAGTGGAGGAAGTCATATCAAACACAATGATTGACTAACTCTTCAAAGATTGAACAATTGTTAACTCACATGACAAGTGTTGTAATGAGTGGCCAGTAACCATGCAAGAGGTCTCTCACAATGTGAGAACACTTATCTCAACCACATGAGGTGAGAGAAAACTCTATAAGGCCTTTAAGTGAGCTTAAGAATAGCATGTAGGAATTTACTAAATAGGCTAAAAGCTAACTAGTTTAATAATTCCTCATTTCAGACTAACAAAGACAACCCTTGCTTGGTCGAGGCTTAGTTTTCAAATCTTAAGCAACCATCTTCTAGTGACATTAGCATTTAGACGATTACCGCAATATCTCCCAACCACAGAGTTTTGAAACTAAGGAATTAATTTAACCATAAGGAAATTAGAAACAAAAATTAACTTCCCCTCCTTCATTAATTAGACAAAGAAAGAAACAACAAACCCTTGAGAATTTACCCACATTAACACTTGCAAATGGGTCGAGCTAATGATTCTTTGGTTGCAATGGGCCAAGCTAGTCACAATGCAAGGCTTTACTCATTCTCCAATTGGGTACCTCTTGCTCCTTCTACAACATTGATCACTCATTCAAACTCACAGAGTAAGATATGGCATGATGAGCGTTGTGGTCAACTCGACTACCGCTATCTACAACAACTTCCGAGGTGTACATGGTGAGAGGGCTTCCTCAACTCAGTTATTTTGAAGGTATATGTTAAGGATGTTTCATGAGCAAGCATCCCAAAGAGAAGTTTGATAGAGGGAACTCTTGGAGGCCCTTGGATCTTCTTCAGCTTGTTCATAGTGATGCAGCAGGCCCAGCGTCAGTTCCATCCTTTAGCGAATCTCGTTAAATCCTCACTTTCATTAATGATTTTTCACGATACACTTGGGTCTACTTCCTTTGTCTCAAAAGTGAAGTATTTTTCAAATTTCTCAACTTCAAAGCACATGCTGAGAAGCAATCTGGGAAGCAAGTCAAGATCCTTCGTACAGACAATGGCAGAGAGTATGTGAGCAATAGACTTGAGGAAATTTTCACACTTGAGGGAATCGACTTACAACATTCTGCTACCCACACAACCTAGTAGAATGATGTGGCAGAAAGGAAAAATATAACCCTGAAGGAAATGGAAAGCTGCATGATACATGCCAAGTCTCTTGGTTCAGCTTTGTGGGGAGAAGAAATCAGTTGTGCCACCTACATCCAGAATTGGGTTCCTCATGAAGATTTGAAGTGTATCACTCCTTTTGAAGCTTGGTTTGCTGGGAAATCTATTGTGAAACACTTCAGAGTGTTTGGGAGTCCAACATGGGGTCGTATTCCTCCACAGAAATATAGGGCATTGGAGCCAGAGAGGAGGCCTTGTATCTTTGTGGGATATGCAGATGGTGTTAAGGCATATCGACGGATGGATCCTAAGACTCGTGATGTTGTCTTTGAGAGGGGTGTACATGCTGAGGAAAGCTCACCTAGCATTTACTCTTCTACTCCTCCTTCCTCCATAGTTGAAAGTGACGATAGTGATTTAGATGATGATGATGGCTCTCCTTCCTCCCTAACTCGCAAGGTTACACCTTCACAAGGTCTAGTTCCAATTGAGGAGCCTCGCCCTTCTACCCCTACTAGACCTCATTGGGAAAGTTAGAGTATTGATTGTGTGAGTTAAGTCCATCATAGTTTCTTAATGGTATAATTTTTTTCACTATTTAATATATATTTTGATATGCTTTTGATACATTGAAATTTAGTGGTAATGGATCATTATACCTTATTATCATTTGAGTAATAAAATTACGTTAAATATAGTATTTTAGTATAATAATTTATTTTCATACATAAATTGAAATAGTAATATGTATTGATATGTTTACCTGTGGAACATTTTTCATTGTTTCTTTAGTAGACATGCGCCTCCATTACTATAAGAACTTATAAAAAGCAACAATTGGATCAAGCGACCAAAGACTACACAAAGGGGAGAGAATATGATGATTGTATTGTCAATATGCACGAAGAAGTTCCATTACAAGTATGTATAAGGCTTGCTTATAAAGGTAGGCTAGGACACAAGGAAGGGCCATGAATGAGACAAGTGGCATTCATGTGCAAGGGTAGGTAGAAGGAAATAATAGATAATTCCATGAAAGCTGGATCACCCACCGAAAGTGAAATTATCATGCCACAATACGTGGAGATAAAAAAGGTGATAACTAGATCACACCACAAAGAGTGAGATTTCTCCTACACACACTTCCCTAAGTGTCTCAATCACATCTCTCAATGTATGCACAAACCTAGATGCAAGATGCAAATAACTAGGTGTCACAAGTGCAAACTACAATGATATGCGTTCTCTAAGTAAGATTAAGTAAAGTGTAATAAGTAAAATACTTATTTACACCAACACCCCCACTTAAGTGCAACTAGGGGAATGAAGACTCAAGCTAACTGTGCAAGATAAAATGCAATATGGGTCCCGACAACTGGGCCATGTTAGGTACCCATGTACAAATGCAATGCAATCTATCACAAGCAAGGAATGGGAGAAAACCTCATGGAAAAAACTCCCCCTCAAAAGAGAGAAGAAAACAAATAAATGTACAAATGGAGAGGGAAAAAAGCCAAAGATGAGGAAAAAGTCCCCCCCGAGAAAGAGAATGGGGAAGTCAAGTGACTCCCCCTGACACATCCCTCACCACTAAGAGAGCTCGCAATTGGTGCTACATCCACCAACAGAGAGTCCAATATTATTATCTAGTAAATTAAAGTGCAAATAAGGATTAAACTTGGGCCGTTGCTTGACCCCGTTAAATAATTTGGGCGCAAACCGTGCTGATAAAAGTGGGGAGAAATTTAACCTCCAAGTCTGATTATGCTCTATATACCAATACCTTACTCAAGCATTAGAAAGCTTGGATTTTGAAATCATTCTCGTTTACTTCTACGTTCTCCAATTGAAGGTGTGGCTTTCAACTTTGGAATATTATCAATTCATTCAAACTTATGAATACCGCTAAGAGATTTTAATGAACTAGAAGGAGAAAGAATTATAAATTTCTGATAAGGCATACCACATTTCAAATACATATTGATAGATAAAATGAGTTTCATTGGAGAGAGGTTGCTTAAAAATATAGATTTGTAACTTCGACAAGAATTTCTCAGAGACAATAAATGAAAGTTTCATACATATGTTTCTAGTAGAATTTGGTAAAATCAACTCCATTCAATGACAAAGCACCATAGAAATGAAACAAGGAGGATAATCTACTTTAGGAAGTGTTCAAAATAGTGGTTACTTTAGATCATATTTTAAGATAGGATGTGAAATCATCAAATTAAAAACTTGATGCAACATATAATGAAGAATTTAAAAATAATGTTTACATCCATAATGTTCATGAAAAAACTATATTTGCTATCAAATTTAGTTGCACAAAGTATTAGTACCAGAAATGAAAGTGGAAATGATGAAATCAATATGGAGTTATTAGTGAACTTAATAATGTGAGAGTAATATTAACATCAAACTTTTGGGTATAAGTAGGACCTATATATGGAACTCTTGGATATATACGAAATATTGTATACAGACCTAGAAAAGGGCCTCCAAAACCATAGACTTTAGCAATTACTCTAAAATACCTTTCGAAGGGCACCATCCACATATAGTCCAATTACAACAATTCAAATTGGTATCACAAGAGAAATTCGATTATGATTAGATTGGGATTTAACAATAAAAAAGTCACAAGGATTAACTCGTCAAAAATCCATTATTGATATAAATAGATTAGGATTTAACAATAAAAAAGTCACAAGGATCGACTCCTCAAAAAGCCATTATTAATATAAAGAATTGGATTGATAATTTGTGGCCATTGAAAGAGCAAGATTGATCAATTGAAAGAATTGGATCGACATTTCTTGTAATTTCTTGTGCAAAATCATTAAAAGGACTAGGAATTATACCATCATTCAAATATTACAAATATGAAAATATGAGAAAAGGGAAACAAGTTACAAGAAGAAAGGTAGAAGAAAATAGGTTGAAATCCTTAGCAATCACTTAATTTCTTTTTTTCCTTCTAGGTTTGTCACCTCGAGTCCCCTCGTTGGGCCTCTCTAGTCATTTTGTAATAGGTATAGGCAATTCTTGTCTTTAATCTAACCAAAACATGTTTCATGTAATTACTATTTATATAAGTAATATAATGTCTTCATTATATTTTTCATATTATTTTTAATCCATTTAACATAAAAAAAATTGCACGATAATAATTAATCAATAAATGATACAATATATAATAATTATAAGATATTAATATTATAATAATGTAGTATTTATAAAATAATATAACGAAATAATATAATATAAATAAATAAATAAGAATAACATAGAAATATAATACAATTATATAATAATATACAACAACATAAACATCATAATATAATAGCAATAAAATAACTTATTAGTTATAATATTCTAAAACAAACATACTATTTATAATTTAATATAATATTAATTAGAAAATAATAAAATATATTTATTTACATAATAATAAATATATAATTTCCAAATAAAATATAAGATATTATAATATAGTATAATATAGTAGAAGACAATACAATGACAATTATAAAATATAAATATAAAGTTAATAACATTATAACAATATTTCATAAAAATAAAGTAGGATGGGTGGAGTCCCTCCCACATACTCTCACTTTTAACCACTAATCTTGGGGATGTGTGAGTTAACCGGAATGATTGGGAGAGGGATCGCGAGGGTGACACAACCCACGTCATATCTTAGCTATCCTTATTTCCTGAGAGGGAATGTTGGCCTTCTTAGCCGAGGCAGCTCGTTTGAGCGGGGCTTTAATGATGCGTCGAGAAGGAGGGATTGGACTTGCCTCAAGTCTTCCATTCGAGACAACGTCGCGTCACGGCATCCATTATTAAGGCTGTTTGGCGGTGGCGGTTCACTTCACTTGAAGTGATTATGGTTTTAAGGAGTATGGACTGCGTCCGTAGCCATTCTTCATAGCAGGGATGCGAAGATCGTCCTTTCATTATTTCGGCACTTGTGCGATGGCCAAGCAGGTTCTCACGGGTCTATTTTTGGATCCGTTAAATTCATTTCGGTGTTTGGTATTTGCATTTTGGTTTTGTTTTGTTCCTGTGCAGGGTGTAGCTGTTATCATGGAGGGGTCGAAAAAATCGAAATTCACCATACATATTTCGCTGGATGGTTTGGAATGCTTCGGTGTTGATACGCCGGTCTCTCTGGTTGCTACGGAGAGACAAATTGCCTTCAAGGAAGTCACAGATCAAAGACTGAAACGTATCTTGCTCGAGGACGATCCTGTGTCGTTGGTTGCGGTTAAGATGATTCTGGGAAATGAACACTTGCATAGAAGGGAGTATGCCAGAGACAATGCCCATGTCTCCTCTCGTTTTCTCGCAGTGTTATTGGACTTGGAAACCCCGAAGAAGATGGCAAGGGAGATGATGGAGCGCTTGTTCCGCATTGATTTACTCGGTGGCCTTGAAGATACGTTGAAGGCGGCCTTCTTAGGCAAAGGCATTCCGCGTCCGGCTGACTTGTCTCTCTTATGGTACATGGAGGAAGTTGTCAAGGTGTATCCCTTCCTCCTTGACCTCAAAGGGCCAGCTTTGTCTCGCCACAGAAAGCTTGTGGACGTGGCCGTGGAGTTCTTGAAACGAAAATTAAAGTTGGTGCCGTCGGAGGGAATTGACTGGTTGGAGGGCTTTGTCTGTTTTGCGGAAGTCAATGGTTTCATGTAAGGGTTGGCTCTGTGTCTGAAGTCTTTACTAGCTATTTTTTGTGGTCTTCTGCACTTTTTTGGCAGCTTTGTTTAACGATGGTTGTGGGTCGGTCTGTGACCCATCGTCTCTACCCTCAAGTTTTCATGGGTGGTCGTCGATGCATGTTCGGATCTGTGGAAATCTCGGTTTTGAGTCTCGGTTGGGTTGTCGTCTTGCTCGACGGTGTCTGTGGATGGTTATTCCCTGCATTCACGGGGCAGCTTGTAATTCTCTTCTATTTTACCGATATAATGCTCCATGACAAAAACAAATAACAAATAGCGAAGCCAGCAAAGCCATATTTTAGTAACACTTGGCTCCAATACCTGTAATGTAACTTTGACGAGATAAATGTTTTCATAATGACAACCTCTTTGAACGTAACAATACTGAACAGCCGCCGTAGTAAATATGGCTTGACAACAGTAATCGTGCGCAACGAAAACAGGCTAGGCAACGTTGAAATGGCTGCAAAGCATGGGCATTTAAACATGGCAAAGCGTATTTGTTTTGTTAAATGACAGCAGCAATGACGGAAGACAGGAATATTATAATGTTATAATATAAAAACAAATATATCATATTTTAATATTAATAATTAATTATTGTATTTATTTATTTAATTAATTTAGAATTATTTTATTTTAACTCAAAGTTATGTAAAAACTAGTTTATTTATATAAAATGATTTTATTTTTACTTTAAGCAAAAAATTAAAAACACAGAGATACTAACATGTCTTATACAATTTCTATAATGTTATGCATGGTCTCATGTTTTTTTTTATATTATTATACTTTGACATAAATTTTTGTAGAGAGAATAGCCCTGTCCACCCATAACCTACTTATTTATAACATCCATTTTCTTTGTTTACCATCGGTTTATTAGGTTTTCCGTAATATTGTATTGCCTAGCTTGTGGGTTTTACTTATGGCTTATTAGGTTTTACTCTAGCTATTTAAACCATCCATCTTATCTTCTTTTTACCAAAATCACAGGTTAGGTGAGATACCGAGGTGTACCACATCTTGAGATTTATTAAAGTTGAAGGCCCACGAAAGGCTGCTAGAGGTGAGGTTTGGATTGTTGGTGTTTTGTTGAAAGTCTAGTTTTCCTTTTAGGATACCTTTTATTTTGTTGATTGAGATTCAGTGATAGATCTGTTGTTTTGGAGCACAAAATATGGAGGGCAAGTGGCAAAGCTAGATTGAGTAAGATCTGTTAGTGTTTTGGAGATCAGCATAAAATATGGAGGGGCAAAATTAAAGGCAAAGGGATATTATATTCCACAATGAGGGAACCAATTCAACGGACCAAATAAAATAGATTACAACTGAACAATGTTATGGCTGAAAGGCAACAATGTTTTATATTGGCTTCCAAATGCCTGAAGGAGAAATGTTTTCTATTAGTGTTTACTCCATAACGGCTAAACTTTTATGAATTTGTTGTTTTATTTCTAAACCCTAAAATGTAGTGTTTCAGCCTCGAGCAAGCTTTCACTATCTACAGCCAAAAATGGCCTTCTGACCCGGGGAAGATAAGTGCTTGAAAGCCCTTTTAAATAAAGTTAATTTCATGCCAAACAGATCTCCAGTTAGAAGACCATTTTTGCAATGAAAATAGTGAAGGCTCTTACATTTTTAGGGTTAGAAATGAAAACATAGAAATCAACAAACTCATAAAACCCTACCCGGCCATGCAGTAAACACTCATTAGATGTGTGTGATCGTTCCTTATATAATGTTTCTCTCCATGGGGCATTACTAAAACAAATGAAGACTTGTTACCCAACTTCCGTAACATCTTAGCTGAGCGGTGATCTACTTTATTTCGTCTGATTCGGCTCGTTAAAATGGAGTATGTCTTCTCTTTTTGTTCTGCACTTGCCCTAAATCTTTTTCTACTTGCTTGATCTCACGACATTAGCCCGAATCACAGTCAATTATGGACTCTCATGATAAAATAATAGGAGAGATATTGCAGGTAGAGTTAAAAAGCTAATAAAAGCAGGGATTACAGTGACGGTTATAAAAGCAAGAGCAGAGTCCAATGAATTTTTGGTCAAGATTAAAAATGTGTCCCGTGGAAGGGAAGAGTCCTGCAATAACGGAATAACTAGGTAGGTTATGGGTTGGGACTGAACGAGCAAATTAGTTTGATTTAATGGAGAGCTTTCCCAAGAGGTGAATATTGAGAGATATTGAAATGCCCCAATCTTTCCATGTGAGCAGCTGGTTCTTTGTTCCATTAATTCTGTGGGGGCACACCTCACTCAAAGTTTGGAAAGCACCCATGTTTGTGAAGGGATGAGAAATTAATTAGACATGGAATTATAAAATGTTAAGAGAATCCATCCTAATTATGCTATGCAATCTCTTAAAGTCGGCTGTGATGGCTTGGACTCTGAGGAGAAACAAATGTTATGGAGATTGCTAGTTTCTTTAGTGCCAAAATAAAATATATGGAAGGCATTCCAGTGGATGAGGAGATGTATTTAGAATTCAGTCCATAGTGACACGAGAGGCAAATGGCGGACAAAGCGGTCCCTCCCCTCGGTTGTGCTTGACCAGAGCATCTTATAGATCCTGTGGTGTGCTGCTGTTTTAATATCTCTAAAATTAAATTCGTAAAAGGCACTTCTATTTCTTGTTCCGTTGCTATAATACAACCGAGAATACCCATTTAACCATGTACCTTGAATGCACGAAAGAAAGGTTTCCAAAAATACTAAAGAAACAAATGATCCGGTTTATTGATCTTTTGGGACTCCCTCAAATCAATCCCGCATAATTGGGCCACTTTATAGGGAATTCAAAATGGGTGGTATATCAGCACCGCCGTCCCCATGGCTTTAGGGTTGACAAGACTAGGTGGGAAAAAATTGCTTGGAATCTGTAGAAGGCTGCATTATTTAGCGTGGCTGAGACTTGCAAGAGATTATGGAACTTTCTCCACCAAGTCAAATGAACTGCCTCAGATTATTTTGTGTTTGTTTGTTGAAGTGCAATTCTTGCAATAATCGGTCTGAGATGTTTCTGGATTTGATTGTTGTAAATTCTATATTTGTTTCTTCAATTAATCGGTCTAAGGATGTTTTCTGGATCTGATTAATAGAAATTTTGTATTTATTTTTTAAATTAAATTTTATAATCACCAATTGGATGAATTATTTTGAATATTAATTGTCAATGTCAGGACAGTTTTCAGTTTGAGATGGCTTATTCTTCGCCCTTGTGGCGGATTGCAAAATCTTCCAGATTCCCATTAAATATATTTAAATTAGGAATAACTAATTTATAATTTATACACTCCTTAGGTCAGGCATTTGAAGGACATGTTTTGTGAAGAATACTCTCCTAAAACTCAGCAATTTCGAACTCTGAGGATTTGACGAGGTGCCATCTGAAACGGAGAGTGGGTTCACAGGAACTAAAGGGTCAACTCATTTTGATTTTGCGTAGCCTTGAGATGATATCTTTCAAATTTGTAGGTTTCAGACAGCGAGATTGAAAGTCGAGAGGTATATTGGCCTTAAACAATGAGAGATTTCAGAATTAAATTGAACTAATTGAGTGAACTTAAAGAGTATCATATATTTAATGACTGAGGAGATCTGAGAACAATATCGGGGTTGTAGCTACTGACAAGTACCGAGGGTTATTCTAGGCAGGACGTTCTGCTAATTTGAGAGTTTCCAAGCCTTGCACGTCTTCCGTCAACAAACGCTAGAGTTGCTATATGCGATAAGTTGGAGTATAGGAGGTTGTCCGAGGCAGGAGAGGATTCGAAAATTCATTAGTCAAAGCATTGTCAACCTGCAGGCGTATTGAATTTCATTTCTGGACCTAAGCTTAGAATTACATCTTCTGAATGGGCTGATGCTATGTTGTGGATATTAATTTCTACTACCGAAGGCATTAAGGCAAGGCTTCACCATCTTCTGCTGACCATTTCTTGCGCTGTCATTCATAGAGCCCACACAAAAAGAACATGTGCAATTTCCTAGCTCCATGTGAAGTGGTTCTAGGTCCTTTAAAATATCTCCAAGACATATAAATGGGAGCGAATTGCGCTAATCGTTTTCATTCAAATTTAGTTCGGTGGAGTTTTAATGACTTTCTTTGCCCTCTGCCACCCCTCCTTCAAGTTTCTGCTTTGCTGCTCCCCTGTTTCCTACATTTTATTGCTTAGTTAATGTTGGGGATTTTGACACTCCTAACTCTTCAAATGTTTCAGAGACTACCATCAGAGTATACCATTATAACAAGGAATGAAGTGGATGAAGCGTTTACTGAGTTAAATGTAAAATCATTTTCTGGTTGATCAGTTTGCCATGCAATTGCTCAGATTGAGAGTAGTAGACATTATCATTGAAAAGTTGGAGATTCAAACGTAAACGCATTCCTTATATGCGCTTTGCATATATCGGCTGGTTGCCGCTCATTTTCTCGAAATTCGGTGCTCCTTATTCTGAAGTAGACCGTGGTTTTCGTTATGATGTAGAACAAATAGTAACACTTGTACACACATGGCAGATTCTGAAATTCATGGAGGGTTTATGGCTACCGTCAATAGAGGCGGAGAAGAATTGAAGGAGTTGATTGTATTCGAAATCTCAAAGTCATTATCGACCATTTATAACTACAAAGCATGTGGTATACCTTAAACTAAGAGAAAGGTTCGATGCCGTTATATTTTATTAAATCAATTACAGCAATAGCCAATATTTCATATTATCAAGATAAGGTTCCTTGCATAATCTGAGTTTGAATTAGAATGTTTAGTCTGTGGTATGCTATTGGGCACTGCCACATATCTGAGATGACTATGTTGAACTGGAAGAATCCAACAATAGTCTGCTATGCATTAAGCGCTACAACATGAGTAGGAATCCTTCAAAGTTTAAAGTAGAGTGACTCAGGCAATAACTATCTCATGAAAATAAAGGACAGGTCTTTCCAAATTGTTATGAATAACTCTCATTAATCAAAACAAGCAAGTTGAATGATGGAAACAACAAGAAGTTTGAATTTTTTATTGACGCAGTAAGGTTGTATCTAATTTTTCAAATAGGTACGAATGGGAGAATTTGAGTAGATTAGTTTGAATAACTAGAAGGACCATTCTACCTAATTGTTAGGATTTCTAACAAGATCACAACAGCAAATGCCTAGTACATCCACAAAACACTTGTACATAATGACCCTAATTTACATTATCAAATAGATTGATAAACGAGTTCATTAAAATGTACAATATGACCTTGCTTAAATAGGTTAGGTAGTGAAGGTATTCATGTGAAACACAAAGACTAACTACCATTCAAAGATGGAACACTTGTTAACTCACATGGCAAGTGTTCTAGTGATTGGCAAGTGACCATGCAAGAGGTGTCTTGCAAAGTGAGAACACTTGTCTCAACCGCATGAGGTGAGACAAAACTTTACAAGTCCTCTAAGTGAGCCTATGCGTAGTGTGAATAAGAATATACTAAGTAGGATAAAAGATAACTAGTTTAATAATACCTCTTCTCACATGAAAGCTCTTTTTATAGTTGAACAAGAGTGTATTCTGGAGGTGAGCGTATTTTGCCAATTGGCACCTCCTTTTGCTAGTTTAATTTTCTCAAAGATTTGGCTCTTCCTAGACCCATGGCCATTGGATGCAAAAGATCCTCACATGCTCATTCATCAAAATCTAAGACTGGCCAAAATGTGGAAGGTTCCTCTATTTCTTCACTGAAAGAAGCATTGGCATAATACTATTACAATCCCCCCTTAGTGTTGACGAGAAGAGGTATAAGTAGACCAACTAAAATTGGGCACAAAAGTGTGCATAGGAATTTACACCTAGAATTAGGTCCAACATATGTACAAGAAAAAGGAAAATGGTTTGCATCAGGATGCACATACATGAGGTGAGAATCGCAAGGATCCATTGTTGTGATGTTAAATCAAGGAAAGACACACTTGAGGTGAGAATCACAAGGATCCATTACTATGATGACAAATCAAGGCACTGCACAGCCCCCCATTACACTTTATAGTTCAGTGTCAATATAAAATTCCCTCCATAAGGAACAAACATTAAATTTTTGTGGCACTTTATATGAGTGCATTTAAAAACTTAATTTGTTTTGAGTTATTAGAAATTTACATCATGAGGTAGATAATGAAGACATATATTAAGTATACCTTTCAAAAAAAAACCCATTATTCAAAAAATGAGCCCCCTTACAACACTTTGTTGACTATAAAATATTCTCCTCCTTTTTACAAATTTTAATGTTACTTCATGATCAAATAGAAGTTACTAAACTGCTTGAACAAATAATGCTAACTATAACTAATACTTAACACCTTGTGGTTAGTGATTATTGAACATTTACCATTAATAGTTGCAATTACACAAATTAATTATAATGTTACATGTATTTGATGATCCACCATATAAAATTAATGTAACAAAGTAAATGAAATAACCAGTTTGTGGCTATGTGAAGATAAAGACAAATTCAATTGCCAAAAAACCTAGAGTATGAGGGCACCTCCAAACTAATAGCTTTGGCGTACCATCAAATCTCACACATCAAATAAACTCTTTCCATGAGCATTATCCCACCTCACAAACCTTGAGAAAGTTTGAGAGTGATTCTTCTCGAGGCATGGAGAGATAGTAAAATATAGAAGTCAACCTCTACACCACAAGGAAGTTTGAGTCAATTGTTGGAGACTAGGTCATGCCTAATGGTAGTGTGACACATGGTTGAAAACATAAAAGCTAAGAAATCATGAAACACCTGGTCATTGCATGGAAGGCGTGAGAGATTATCTTTGTGGGAGGAGTTGGGACTCACTTTTCTCATGCACACTAAAGAAGTAAGTTCATGTAGATGTCTCCACACCAACACAGAGATCCACGATTACAATAATATCTCTCCTCCTTGCAATGTATAGTTATGTCAGGTTTAAAGTTACCTCTTATATGGAAAATGAGATGATTATCCTTTCATAATGAAATGCTGATTGGAGAGAGATTGCACGAATTTCCATAATGCCTTGTGATTCTTTTCACGCTACCTGGCGATGCGTTCCTGCCACACATAGATATGAATGGGTCCTAGGACTGAAGTTCAATAGAGATTAATGGCTTCTAGAATTGTTTGTGCAGAATATAGGGATTGTTGTGTAGAGTGTGAAAGCTACCAACATAGTGTGCAATTCATGGGAGTAGAGGTCCACACACGTACTAGACTGGCCTCCTAAAATAAGAGATATTATAGCTCAAATTTACAATGACTACAATGTGTGGGTAACCATTAATTTGTGGGCCTCCTCTTTGCGGTGTCACATTACCCCCATAAAATAAATCATGCACATCAACCCTGATCTAATGAGATTACATATAGATGAGTATTACACATAGATTCATTCCTGGCTCATATCTTCACAAAATGGCATAACTTGGTTGTCTGCTACAAACTCATGCCCCCAAAATAGATATCGCTTATACACACAGATCAAATTGCGTTAAACTCTAGTTAGGATTGATGCGATATTTTAGGAGGGGTTTTGTATGCATGGCTCTAATACCATGTTAGGATTTCCTAACTGTATCATGACAGTAAAAGCTTCGGTACTTCCACAAAACGCTTGCACACAATGAGCCTAATTTATGCTGTTGAGATTGATAAAAAGAAATAAAAATTTAAATGTGCAATAGCGCCTTATTGGAGAAGCAGGTGGAGGAAGTCATATCAAACACAATGATTGGCTAACTCTTCAAAGATTGAACAATTGTTAACTCACATGACAAGTGTTGTAATGAGTGGCCAGTAACCATGCAAGAGGTCTCTCACAATGTGAGAACACTTATCTCAACCACATGAGGTGAGAGAAAACTCTATAAGGCCTTTAAGTGAGCTTAAGGATAGCATGTAGGAATTTACTAAATAGGCTAAAAGCTAACTAGTTTAATAATTCCTCATTTCGGACTAACAAAGACAATATACTTAGCATTTGGGGCTTAGTTTTCAAATCTTAAGCAACCATCTTCTAGTGACATTAGCATTTAGACGATTACCGCAACATCTCCCAACCACAGAGTTTTGAAACTAAGGAATTAATTTAACCATAAGGAAATTAGAAACAAAAATTAACTTCCCTCAGCCATTAATTAGACAAAGAAAGAAACAACTTGGAAGCCAGCCAATTTACCCACATTAACTTGCCTGGAAGTAGATTGAGGGCTAATGATTCTTCTGAGTTTGCAATGGGCCAAGCTAGTCCTGATAGGGCTTTACTCATTCTCCAATTGGGTACCTCTTGCTCCTTCTACAACATTGATCACTCATTCAAACTCACAGAGTAAGATATGGCATGATGAGCGTTGTGGTCAACTCGACTACCACTATCTACAACAACTTCCGAGGTGTACATGGTGAGAGGGCTTCCTCAACTCAGTTATTTTGAAGGTATATGTTAAGGATGTTTCATGAGCAAGCATCCCAAAGAGAAGTTTGATAGAGGGAACTCTTGGAGGCCCTTGGATCTTCTTCAGCTTGTTCATAGTGATGCAGCAGGCCCAGCGTCAGTTCCATCCTTCAACGAATCTCGTTAAATCCTCACTTTCATTAATGATTTTTCACGATACACTTGGGTCTACTTCCTTTGTCTCAAAAGTGAAGTATTTTTCAAATTTCTCAACTTCAAAGCACATGCTGAGAAGCAATCTGGGAAGCAAGTCAAGATCCTTCGTACAGACAATGGCAGAGAGTATGTGAGCAATAGACTTGAGGAAATTTTCACACTTGAGGGAATCGACTTACAACATTCTGCTACCCACACAACCTAGTAGAATGATGTGGCGAGGAAAAGAGAAATATAACCACGAAGGGAAATGGAAAGTCTCTTGGTTGACTTTGTGGGAGAAGAAATCAGTTGGTACACTATCCAAATTGGGTTCCTCTTGAGAAGATTTGGGGTGTATCACTCCTTTTGAAGCTTGGTTTCTTTGGGAAATGCGTTGTGAAACACTTCAGAGTATTTGGGAGTCCAACATGGGGTCGTATTCCTCCACAGAAATATAGGGCATTGGAGCCAGAGAGGAGGCCTTGTATCTTTGTGGGATATGCAGATGGTGTTAAGGAATATCGACGGATGGATCCTAAGACTCGTGATGTTGTCTTTGAGAGGGGTGTACATGCTGAGGAAAGCTCACCTAGCATTTACTCTTCTACTCCTCCTTCCTCCATAGTTGAAAGTGACGACAGTGATTTAGATGATGATGATGGCTCTCCTTCCTCCCTAACTCGCAAGGTTACACCTTCACAAGGTCTAGTTCCAATTGAGGAGCCTCGCCCTTCTACCCCTACTAGACCTCATTGGGAAGGGATTAGAGTATTGATTTGTGTGAGTTTAAAGTCCATCATGGAACCTTAATGGTATAATTTTTTCACTATTTAATATATATTTTGCAGTATGCTTTTGATACATTGAAATTTGGTACACCTTATTATCATTTTGAGTAATAAAATTACGTTAAATATAGTATTTTAGTATAATAATTTATTTTCATACATAAATTGAAATAGTAATATGTATTGATATGTTTACCTGTGGAACATTTTTCATTGTTTCTTTAGTAGACATGCGCCTCCATTACTATAAGAACTTATAAAAAGCAACAATTGGATCAAGCGACCAAAGACTACACAAAGGGGAGAGAATATGATGATTGTATTGTCAATATGCACGAAGAAGTTCCATTACAAGTATGTATAAGGCTTGCTTATAAAGGTAGGCTAGGACACAAGGAAGGGCCATGAATGAGACAAGTGGCACTCATGTGCAAGGGTAGGTAGAAGGAAATAATAGATAATTCCATGAATGCTGGTTCACCCACTGAAAGTGAAATTATCATGCCACAATATGTGGAGATAAAAAGGTGATAACTAGATCACACCACAAAGAGTGAGATTTCTCCTACACACATTTCCCTAAGTGTCTCAATCACATCTCTCAATGTATGCACAAACCTAGATGCTAGATGCAAATAACTAGGTGTCACAAGTGCAAACTACAATGATATGAATTCTCTATGTAAGATTAAGTAAAGTGTAATAAGTAAAATACTTATTTACACCGACACCCCCACTTAAGTGCAACTAGGGGAATGAAGACTCAAGCTAACCGTGCAAGATAAAATGCAATATGGGTCCCGACAGCTGGGCCATGTTAGGTACCCATGTACAAATGCAATGCAATCTATCACAAGCAAGGAATGGGAGAAAACCTCATGGAAAAAACTCCCCCTAAAAAGAGAGAAGAAAACAAATAAATGTACAAATGGAGAGGGAAAAAAGCCAAAGATGAGGAAAAAGTCCCCCCCAAGAAAGAGAATAGGGAAGTCAAGTGACTCCCCCTGACACATCCCTCACCACTAAGAGAGCTCGCAATTGATGCTACATCCACCAATAGAGAGTCCAATATTATTATCTAGTAAATTGAAGTGCAAATAAGGATTAAACTTGGGCTACTGCTTGACCCCATTAAATAATTTGGGGGGAAACCACGCTAATAAAAGTGGGGAGAAATTTAACCTCCAAGTCTGATTATGCTCCATATACCAATACCTTACTCAAGCGTTAGAAAGCTTGGATTTTGAAATCATTCTCGTTTACTTCTACATGCTCCAATTGAAGGTGTGGCTTTCAACATTGGAATGTTATCAATTCATTCAAACTTATGAATACCGCTAAGAGATTTTAATGAACTAGAAGGAGAAAGAATTATAAATTTCTGAGAAGGCATACCACATTTCAAATACATATTGATAGATAAAATGAGTTTCATTGGAGAGAGGTTGCTTAAAAATATAGATTTGTAACTTTGACAAGAATTTCTTAGAGACAATAAATGAAAGTTTCACATATGTTTCTAGTAGAATTTGGTAAAATCAACTCCATTCAATGACAAAGCACCATAGAAAAGAAACAAGGAGGATAATCTACTTTAGGAAGTGTTCAAAATAGTGGTTACTTTAGATCATATTTTAAGATAGGATGTGAAATCATCAAATTAAAAACTTGATGCAACATATAATGAAGAATTTAAAAATAATGTTTACATCCATAACATGAAAAAACTATATTTGCTATCAAATTTAGTTGCACAAAGTATTAGTACCAGAAATGAAAGTGGAAATGATGAAATCAATATGGAGTTATTAGTGAACTTAATAATGTGAGAGTAATATTAACATCAAACTTTTGGGTATAAGTAGGACCCTACTCCTTGGCGGAACTCTTGGATACATCTGAAATATTGTATCTGAGACCTAGAAAGGTATCAAACCATAGACTTTAGCAATTACTCTAAAATACCTTTCGAAGGGCACCGTCCACATATAGTCCAATTACAACAATTCAAATTGGTGCCACAAGAGAAATTCGATTATGATTAGATTGGGATTTAAAAATAAAAAAGTCACAAGGATTAACTCGTCAAAAATCCATTATTGAAATTATAAATAGATTAAGTTTAACAATAAAAGTCCACAAGGATGGAGCTCCTCAAAAGCCATTATTAATATAAAGGGTGGATTGATAATTTGTAGCCATTGAAAGAACAAGATTGATCAATTGAAAGGTGGATCATTGACATTTCTTGTAATTTCTTGTGCAAAATCATTAAAAGGACTAGGAATTATACCATCATTCAAATAT
Organism: Sequoia sempervirens; assembly: GCA_007258455.2. Classification (NCBI taxonomy): domain Eukaryota; kingdom Viridiplantae; phylum Streptophyta; class Pinopsida; order Cupressales; family Cupressaceae; genus Sequoia; species Sequoia sempervirens. Next base: position 2,529 of record VDFB02192325.1, on the reverse strand, counting down.
TACAAATATGAAAATATGAAACAAGTTACAAGAAGAAGATTAGAAAGAAGAAAATAGGTTTAGAAATGTAGCAATCCTTAATTTCTTTTTTTAGCACCTAGGTTTGTCACCTCGAGTCCCCTCGTTGGGCCTCTCTAGTCATTTTGTAATATGTATAGGCAATTCTTGTCTTTAATCTAACCAAAACATGTTTCATGTAATTACTATTTATATAAGTAATATAATGTCTTCATTATATTTTTCATATTATTTTTAATCCATTTAACATAAAAAAAATTGCAAGATAATAATTAATCAATAAATGATACAATATATAATAATTATAAGATATTAATATTATAATAATGTAGTATTTATAAAATAATATAACGAAATAATATAATATAAATAAATAAATAAGAATAACATAGAAATATAATACAATTATATAATAATATACAACAACATAAACATCATAATATAATAGCAATAAAATAACTTATTAGTTATAATATTCTAAAACAAACATATTATTTATAATTTAATATAATATTAATTAGAAAATAATAAAATATATTTATTTACATAATAATAAATATATAATTTCCAAATAAAATATAAGATATTATAATATAGTATATATAGTAGAATACAATACAATGACAATTATAAAATATAAATATAAAGTTAATAACATTATAACAATATTTCATAAAATGGAAGTAGGATGGAGTTGGGTCCCTCCCTGCCTCTCCTTTGATACCCAATCTTAGGGATGTGTGAGTTGGATTCGGGACGGTGGGAGAGGATACTGAGGTGACACAACCACGTCATATCTTGGCTATCCTTATTTCACAGAAGGGAATGTTGGCCTTCTTAATGAGAACGGCTCGTTTGAAGCGGGGCTTTAATGATCGTCAGAAAGGAGGATTGGACTTGCTTTCAAGTCTTCCATTCTGAGACACGTCGCGTACGGCATCCATTGACAAGACTGTTGTTTGGCCGAGTGGCAGTTCACTTCACTTGAAGTGATTATAGTTATAAGGTGTTCGGACTGCATCCGTAGCCATACTTCATAGCAAGGATGAGAAGATCGTCCTTTCATTATTTCGGCATTTGTGCGATGGCCAAGCGGATTCTCACGGGTTTATTTTTGGATCCGTTAAATTCATTTCGGTGCTTGGTATTTGCATTCTGGTTTTGTTTTCTTCTTGTGCAGGGTGTAGCAGTTATCATGGAGGGGTCAAAAAAATAAAAATTCACCATACATATTACTTTGGATGGTTTGGAATGCTTCGGTGTTGACACGCCGGTCTCTCTGGTCGCCACGGAGAGACAAATTGCTTTCAGGGAAATCACAGATCAAAGACTGAAACGTATTTTGCTCAAGGAAGATCCTGTGTTAGTCGTTGCGGTTAAGATGATTCTAGGAATGGAACACTTGCATCGAAGGGAATATGCCAGATACAATGCTCACATTTCCTCACGTTTTCTTGCAGTGTTATTGGACCTGGAAACCCCGAAGAAGTTGGCCTGGGAGCTGATGGAGCGTTTGTTCCGCATGGATTTACTCGGTGGCCTTGAAGATACGTTGAAGGCTGCCCTTTTGGGTAAAGGCATCCCGCGCCCGGCTGATTTGCCTCTCTTATGGCACACGGAGGAAGCTGTCAAGGTGTATCCCTTCCTCCTTGATCTCAAAGGGACAGCTTTTTCTCGCCACAGAAAGCTTGCGGACGTGGTCGTGGAGTTCTTGAAACGCAAATTAAAGTTGGTGCCAGCGGAGGGAATTGACTGGTTGGAGGGCTTTGTCTGTTTTGCGGAGGTCAATGGTTTCATGTAAGGGTGGCTCTATGTCTGAAATTTTTACTAGTTTTTTGTGGTCTTCTGCACTTTTTTGGCAGCTTTGTTTAAAGTGGGTTGTGGGTTGGTCTGTGACCCCTCGTCGCTATCCTCAAATTTTCATGGGTAGTTGTTGTTGCATGTTTGGGTCTAGGGAAATCTCGGTTTTGAGTCTCGGTTGGGTTGTTATCTTGCCCGACGGTGGCGGTGGATGGTTATTCCTGCATTGCAGACGCTTGTAATTCTCTTCTATTTCAATATATTATCTATCGTGCGTATCAAAAAAAAAAAAACAATATTTCATAAAAATAACGCAATAATAAATATATTATATAATAATACAATAATTTTAATAACATAATAATATAATAGAATAATAATATCGTAATATAGCATGATAAGATAGTAATTTTTATATTATAATAATAATATGAAAATATCATAGAATAATAATATTATAACATAATATAATAATAAATATGTAATAATATAACATAATAACAATAAAATAATTATATTTTTTCAAAGAAAAACAATAAAATAAATTAATGATTGTAATATTCCTAAAAGTAACATATAATTTGTAATTCAATATAATATTATCTATTAAATAATAATAAATATATAAAAACATGTATTTATTTTATTATAATAATAATAATAATAATAATAATAGAATAGAATAGAATATTATAGTGTTATAATATAAAA